>JADRCD010238871.1:8428-32041 GCA_019843815.1 Montemys delectorum
TCTCTCTCTCTCTCTCTCTCTCTCTCTCTCTCTCTCTCTCTCTCTCTCTCGTGGAATCCAACTTTGAATGGCTATGGGTATTAAGGGTTACTGAGATAGCCGTGTATCTTTATATCCCAGTCCCTACTTCTCTATCTATGAGGACCTACCCAATACACTGTAAGGATTCAAACTATCTGCAGCCTTGAGCCTAGGGCTATTGGATTCCTGGAGACTCCAAAGCCAATTTAAGTTGCCTAGTTCAGGAGAAATGAGAAAGTATCCCTAGGCTAGTAAAGTCCTTATAAACTGATTTGCTTCTTAATGGTGAAAAGCCAGTTAGAGCTGGAGTTCTTCAGACCGTTTGACAATCAAACCTTTATACTTCAGCCTAAGACGCTGAGGAGAAAGAGGAGGAGGAAAAACAGATGTCTCAGAAAAGGGCGTGAGGGAGAGGGAGACACACCACTCTAACCTCAGCTTTATTTGCATTTTATATATGTTATATATTTCATTTTATAAAAACAGTCAAAACCCAAGCCACAAGATTTCACAGATAAGAGAAAAAAGCTGGACTGGGCTTAATTCAATATTCCAGAGAATGCTCTTAAGGGCGCTCGGCAGGCTGCATTCTAGCCAGACCAAGCTGCTGACGATTCTGAAAAAAAAAAAAAAAAGTGACTCTGATTCACACCGGGACACCACATCTCATAACACACGGTGTATGCAAGAAGCTGTAATTATGAAATGTTTGCGTTAAGTAACATGGCTGCCTACACACAGATGGTCCTCATTGACACTAATTGGAGCTGACGTGGCCTTGGTCGGCCTTGGAACGGTTGCCGGAACATGAAGCCCACTTGGGTGTGTGCTCTCTGAGGGCCTCTGTTTCATATCGCCTTCATTAGTGGTGGAATGGAGGCGGGGTAGAGCTATACCTTAGCATTGGGCCCTTGTCTGTCTCAGAACTTGCTGAAAAATGTCTTTTACCCTGCTTAGAGGGGCGTGCTCCTCAGGGGCTGACCATACATGTTTCTTCAGTTCTTTTTCATTTGATTTAAGAAGGAAGGCTCCCCACATTTCCTGTTCTGTCCCCCGTTGTCCCCAGTGAAGACTAATGATTTCTATTCTTTTAAAGAAACTCAAGGACATTTCTAAGATGTGCTACATACCTAAAAACATCCACGAAAGGGCCCTTCTCTAGCTTTCTCAGGAGCTCTGGGTTTTACCCATTGACCTTCCTTCTTACGCTGACCTGCCTCCACTGGGAGCCTTCAGATGCAAAAAGCCATCGCCACAGAGCAACTACCGGTGGCCATACTTCTTGAGCATTCACTGTGCCTCCATTCCGTCCTGAATAGAAAACAGGGACAAATGCTTGCAGGTTTTCTGCTGTCTGGTATAGAGAACCTTGTGGATAGAATGATAGAGACATGGACATTGGGTAAAAATCTCCTCTGCCTCTGACAGTGTGCAGAGAGATTTTTCAGGTGCGAGGCACTGAGGGCTACGTGACACTGTGGCCTGTCAGTGGGCCAGGGTGAAGGCCAAAACCTTCCCTTCAGAGCTTGCCTTGTAGAAATTGCATGTCACAAATTCACCCCCAAATCTTCCTAGAGCTGTGCCTCTCCCTATCAGCCTCTACAAATCTGTATCTGTTTCTATGTGCCTATGTAGCTTTTTGTCTCAGGATTGATTTATTCTGGCGAAAGAAGAAATCACCTATTTATTAATTAATTTCGAATCAGTGGGCTATTAGAGTAAAAAGATGCTAGTCAAGTTGACTTAGCTTTATGAAGCAAATAAGCCACAGAGACGAAGGATACAATAAGAGCCTTAGTCACATAATATAGGCCACAAGGAAGTGTATAGTACATCCATCCTGAGTGTACACACACACTCATGCAGACATGCACACACACACACTCATGCACACAGGCATACATACATACATGCACATACACACGAGTTACATTAACCTTTAAAGCTCATCAAGCTTCGACCAAGGATGTTTCCCTTCACAATATGTGCGAGCCCTCTCTAGCTGGATGAGGGCTCATGAGAAAAAACAGAGAGTACTCAGAAAAAGGAGGAAGTCACCAGACTTCTCGAGCTCACCCAAGTCCCCTCTGAAACCTCACTTGCCTGATGCTACAATCTCATGAGCCAAATCTTCAAAACAAATTTCTATCTGTCTGTCTCTGTCCCCAGCTCCCATATTCCTTAGCAGAAGGACCTTGAGCAACAAACAAGGAAGCAGGGGCGGGGTGGGGGGGGGGGGAAGGAAGGATTGTCTTAGATGGAAATGAAGAACAGCATTGTGGATACACTCCAATTCCTGCATAGATTCTGAGGGAGACGGCCTATTGGAAGGATCTAGATATGGTAAATGTGCCATCAGGCTAGCTAATTAGGGGTTGGCCTGTGCCCACAGCTCCGTGTAGAGAACAGAGCAGTTATTTAGAAACAAGAATCCATGCCCACGAGTTCCACGTTTATCTTCTTTAAGTAACTAATTCTTCCCTTGTTTTGATCCTGCCGAAGGTTGTCACTAGGTTAAAGTAAAGGAGGCAGGGATGTTTCTTGATCGTTTCCTAAATGTCTTCAGAAACTAAGTCAATAAAAATCACTGTCAACCCGTTTATGTAGACAGAATTGTGATAGTCTTCCCTTGGGAGATAAGCAACAGCACGCTGTCTTCCTCACTTCAAACTGACTACCTCCCGGAAAAGCGCGGGGATGTGATTAGCAACTCTCGTAAAACTTGGCAGTCTGCTCTTGGTAGTTTATGCAACACCACGTGAATTCTTCTGTTTTCATTTTCACTTAATTCTTCCATTTTTATTTCAGTTTTTTGTCATTGTCACCAAACAACTACTGAGTACCAGGTGTTGTTTATGATGGACGAACGGTCACCAGGTGTTTATGATGGATGAACGGTCTAAGGCACATAGGAATGGATGGTTAGCTGGACCAAAGCGTAGATGTGTAGGTAGGTGAATGGGTGAATAGATTAGTGAATAGACAGCTAGTTGGGTGGACAGAGTGATGGACTGATGGATAGATCAATGGGGGAATGTGGATAGTTGAATGGACGATCGAAGAATATCTAATGGAATGATATGGCAGCTTTGTGATGGACATTTTTGTTTTCATCCTTGAGACATTGTGTTTCTCTGTAGCCTGTGCTGATCTTGAATTTGAGATCTTCCTGGCTTTAACTCCTGATGCTGGGATTACAGGCATGAGTCATCACATCCATAAAGGTGTTCTTGTGTGTGTGTATGTGTGTTCCTGCTAGTGCACATATATGTTAACACGCATGTGAACAGTTGTGGAGAGTCCAGAGAACAACCTTGTGTACCATATTTCAGGAACCAACTACCTTTTTCTGTGTGTGTGAGATAAGATCTGTTGATGGCCTGGAGTTATCATGGAAGAAGGAAAAGAGACCTAGAGATCGATCGGGGCTTCATTGTAACCACTCAGAGCTATTGAGATCGGGGCTTCATTGTAACCACTCAGAGCTATGGAAGAAGATGATTTTCTACATTCGGTGCTTTGTGTTGCTCCATCTGCATCTTTACAAGATGGGAGTAATTATGCAATTCGGCAAAGTGGAGGGATGGTGGTGGTGATGGTGGTGACATCCGGTCAGTATGTTAAACCAACTAAAAAGAATTTCCCAGCATAGTTAGCAAGACTTCTTGATTTGTGAGTGGTTAAACTTTAACTCTTACGGGGTTAGTATTTCACTGAATTTTGGTGAGGCATGATTTAATATTTTTGAGAAGAACAGACCCGTCTGCTTTCACATGAAAACCGAGGATTTGTTAGCCAGGAGATGACTCTTAGTAACCCGAGTTTCAATATTTTTATGCAAAGGAATTAAAAACATTTCAATTAACTCTCCTTCGGAGGAGATGTAGACTTTCAAGTGATGTCGAGGTAGATTGACAAAATATGCTAAGGGGCTGGCTAAGCTGAAGCTATTTTGGGAGAAAACAGATATTTTCAGGATTCGTAGTGAAAGTTAAACACAGAATATGTTTAAATCTCAGTCCACATGTCAAGAAACCCGATCCCTAATTCGCCACCTTGCCTGGAATTTCAATATCATTTGGATTTCAGATGTAAGCTTACTGGTTCTGTCCAGTTAGAACTGTTTTTACCTCACTTTTTCTGGATTATGGTATAGATTACAACCAAGTCAAATCCATTTTGTGAGACTCCTGTGTTCAGCAGCCTCTCTCACAGCATTGTAGGGCCCAGCTCTCCTGGGACTCCCACTCTCATGGTCCCAGCCACTGTGACTGACAGCCTAGGGCCAAGGGGACGGTATATCACTCCAGAGATGAGACCAGATCCTAAGAGACTGTGGCTTTCCCCTTGGAACCTTGTTTTCTGTCCTACAGTGCTCACCCTGGGAAAAGCAAGATAGCTACGATGGACTCATGCCCATGAGAAGGCCTTCTGGCAGGGATGGCAAGGATGGCGCAGGGAAGTTATCAGAATAACTGCTGCAGAAGATGGATGGCTCCTGTTGAGTCTTTGGATCACCTTAATCACGCAGGCAGCTTCAATGCAATTGCAAAGGGGGCCTGAGCTGGAATCACCTAGTTTGAGCACTCCTGCTTGAGACCAGGAGATGGGGTGCACTCTCGGTGAAGCTTCGAAGTGAGTTTTAAATGTACCTGTAGGTACCTAATGACAGTTTTGTCTCTGTCAGAGATCTTTTGACCATCTTTAGTTGAATATGTGACACCTCCCAGAAACTTGGGGTTTCAGAAATACAAAAGTTTCTGGAATCTTCCAGGTTTGAATCAATGGGTTTTGTTTTTCTAGCTTTTTTACTGAAATATGTTCTCATTAATATTTTTTTCTACTTCGTAACCTGTTTTCAAGGCTGTGACTCTCCCCAACCCCCAAGCTTCCACCTTGGCAATCATCCATAGATTTCAGTAATAATGGTTTTTTTCCTGGCATAAGTACTTGACAATTTTTCATTATAATTTCTGGTTTGACTAATTATTTTCAAGGGTTTTCTTAGTTTCTAAATGTTTTCACTTTTGTTGAATTTAAAGTTCTATAGCTAAGGTGATTTTCTATTTCTCTTTTAGTATTTGGGAAGACTTTCTTCAGGGCTTAATTTCTGTTCTGTACTTGTAAGTACTTCACATGTGCATGAAGTATGCTGTATGTGAGCTTCCATCAATGAACAACACCCCAAGCTGGCCTGCATGTGTGGAGCCAGATCTTGTTTTATTCTTTTGTTGTTGTTGTTGTTTCTCTATCCAACCATTTCTGAGAGGAATATTTATATCTGTACTGATTAACTTCCAATTGAATCTCTAATGATCTCCCATGATCAAGCAGTCACACACATTAATTAATTTAAACTCAATTATGTAAGAAGTCGACATCGCTGGAAAGGGTGTTAGAAGACACAGTCAGCAAACCCTCAGAAGGATGGCATTGATATTGCACAGGCAAACAAAAGACCGTTCTCACAAGCTGGATTCTGTAAGTTCACTCTCTTTCCTAAGTCCTTCGTCCACAGGTCAGTTCCTTCTCGTGTCAGTCCTGACCTCACAGAGGTAAAATGGGAGCTCGCCCAAACGCGGCAATCATTAGATAGTTGGAATAATGATCTGGGTGCTGAGAGAGAAAAGGCACCATAATTGTGTTGTTACTAGTCCATTTCACACAGAACAACATGAAACCAGGAGTCTTCATTCTCCAGGGGCTCTGGCTTCCTGATTGTACCATACTCCATAGGAAGAAATTCATTCAACAAGAAGAATCCCAGCTCCTAAATATTTATTTACAGGATTGACAGAGCTCACAGATCTACTTTCTGTCAGGGAAGCCTGTATGCAGCAAATTTAACACTTGGGTAAATAAGATCTGACAAAAAAAATATTGTTCTCTGGGTCATCTTGCTATTCCCATTACTATGGATTCCAGGAATATCCACTCACTCTTAGTGTTTCACTGACTGAAAGTCGTTACTTTCTCCTATTGTGTTTCAGTGGTTCAGTGGGGAGGGAGCTGTATGTGTTAAAGATGTGGAAACATCTGACTTTTTTTTTTTTTTTTTTTTGGTTTTTCAAGACAGGGTTTCTCTGTATAGCCCTGGCAGTCCTGGAACTCGTGCTGTAGACCAGGCTGGCCTCGAACTCAGAAATCCGCCTACCTCTGATTCCCAAGTGCTGGGACTAAAGGTGTGCGCCACCACTGCCCGGCTGAAACATCTGACTTCTTAAAGCTGCTGGGAGAATAAAAGTTTGATTGCTTCTTGCCTCTTCTCAGGACCTCTAGTGCTGGTTTCTAAAGCTCATATGCATGCCAGGTATTCTGGAAGTTTTTGGTAAAGGGTAGTGAGCCAGTATACACTTCCGGGTGTCCTGGGATCTACTGTAAATTACCATGCGAGTCAGCTTCAGGATTCTCAGGCAAGGACAAGAGAAAACAGAGGAGGTGGCTCAGAATGAAGAAAGTGGGGCTCTAATTATCTTGAAATAAGTTGTTAAACAAAATGAACGGTGATTATCCTCAAATAAGAGGCCTCTCCAGCCCTCTAATTTGTGGGGCCCATTACAAAATCTAGTTTCTTTAGGGTTCTTGAAAAGAGGCTCTGTTCACCTAGGGTGACATAACCCCCAGGGGACAGCACAAAGGAATTAGCTAAAGTTATTAGGAATCAAAGGACTGAGACAGAGGTGGGAAACGGCATCATGGCTCTGGAATTAACCACAGGCGCCATCTTCCTGGAGCCCTAGGGTCCTAAGGCGGGCTGTCAGCTTGTAGCTTTTCAAGGGAACCTACGGAGAATCTGCCTTGCTCAATTGGTACATCGGTGACACACCAGCTTAGCACTGCCTTAGCTCACAGCTTCCGGAAACACAGGCTGACTCTGGAGGGTTGGGGATAACTTCAACCATTCCACCAACAGGCATTACTTCAGGAGCGTAAGCATCTCTAGGAAATGTGGACCGAGCTCCGTTGAGCCTGCCGATGTTGCTGGCACGCATAGAAAAATAACTAATCTTTCTGGACCTCGGGCTCCTCCATTTATGAAACAAAGAGAACCGTGGAAGCCATCTTTAATGGGAGGATTGGAGAGTTAGCTGCTGCATCTGAGTACAACACAGAGCCTGTGAAGCCACTCCTGGGGACAGCCTGTGGGGTCCAGACGAGAGCTGCAGTCCAGACACCAGTTCAATACGTCTCAGACTCTCTAGGTCAATCATGTGGATGAAAAAGGGCCCCCGACTTTTTGTCCCGAAGAAGTTTCAAGAGACTTGGCAATCCCGTTGACTCATTCAGTTAAGAATGTGCAGGCACTTACTAAGAGGGAGGCAGGCGAGCTCTAAGGTTTAGACTGGACAAGCTGAGGGTGTAATATAAGGGCCTGCTGGTCACAGAGGAGGCGCTAAAATAGAGATTATTAGCTCTCAGGTACAAACTCTTTTATTATTGTTATTATTATTATATTTTTATTATTTAAAACAATTTTAAAACTCAAGCATAATTTGCTCACATTCTTCCCTTCAAGGAAGTCCCTCTGTGTCTTCTCCCACTTTCTACCCACCCAACTTTAAGTTCCCTCTTAAAAAAAGAAACAAAAATCCAATATAACAACAAACTCCCCAAAATCATGAAAGCAAAATAAAATTATATCCCCCCTAACAAAACTAAACTAAATCAAACCAAACCGAGCCAAGAGAACAACCCCCACCAAACGTAACCAAATCAAAGCACACACACATATATGCACACACAACCTCCCCCAAAAGACAAAACAAAAAACCAAAGCCAAACCAAAACCAAACCAAAACAAAAAAAACAAAACAAAACAAAACAAAAAACAAAATAAAAAACAAAAAAATAAAAATGATCCTTTGGAGCCCTATTACATGTCGGCCAACTTCTTCTGAACAGCAGGCTTGTCCTGAACTGGTTGATATTCCCAGTGTCACTCTACTGGAGAAAACTCAGTCTCCCTCTCCTGACAGGTGTGTCAGTGAGAATTCAGTTGTTAACTTTTTCGTTATCCATTCTTAAAAAAAAAAAGAAAGAAAAGAAAAACAAAACAAAATAAGATAAGATAAAACAAAAACTGTCACAGAGAAGTTGGGCAAGACAATCCAGCAGAAGGAAAAGAGCCCAAGAGAAGACACACGAGTCAGAGACCTAACACTTGCTCCCTTAGGAATCCCATAAAAACACCGAGCTGGAAGCCATTGCCTATGCACAGAGGACCAGGGGCAGCCCATGCAGGCCCCGTGCACGCTGCCTCAGCCTGTGAGTTCACAGAGCCTTGCTCATGTTGTTTTAGGGGGCCTGGTTTCCCTGGTGGCCTTTTCCCCCTCCGGCTTCTACACTCTTCCTGCCTCCTTGTCTGATGGGTTCCCTGACCCCTGTGGGGAGGGATTTAACGGTGACATCCTATTCAAGGTTCCAAGGTCTCTCTCAGAGTGTGTCATGTCTGGCTGTGGGTCTCTATATTTCTCCCCATGCGCTATGAGAAGCTTCTCTGGTAATGACTGAGCAGGGCCCTGACCTATGGATAGAAAAGAAAGCCATTGGGAGTCATTTTATCACTACGTTCCCACCATTTTTTTTTGAGAAGTTTTATTTAGTTCTGACAGAGGTCCCTGGGCTATCTAGTCTCAGGTTCTGGGCCCTAATCGGTGTTGAGCACAGGTCCCATCTGGTGGAGTGGGCCTTAAGTCAAATCAGTTATTGGTTGGTTACTCCCATAAGCTTTGTACCATTTCCCTAGCTTGTCTTGCATGCAGTATACTAGTGTAGATAAAGGGTTTGGTTGGCATGGTTTTGTCTCTTTTGAGAGCATGCAGAGTATCTTCCTTTACCAAAGATATTAGAATGTAGGGGTGAAGGTTTTATGTAGATACTGATTTAATATCAATGATTTGTGTAATGTTATCTTCAGTAATGGGGCCTTGCTGCCAGTTTCTGAAGCGTAGCCTATAGTCTTGGCAACAGCATGGGTTGTTTGGGGATTCCCACAGGGCCCCTTTGGCCAACAAGACCTAACCCAATCCTGGTACCGGAAGTTAGCCAGCTGGTACAAATTCTAATCTCTGTGCTTTACTTCATAGGCTCTGCCACTTTGGTCTCTACCCATTGCAGGGTAGATTATACTAATCTTCTGGTTTGATAAGAATTGATCAAGGCAATGGTTGCAAAATGGCTCAAAGACAGAGTTAACCAATAAGCAAGGGATTATTATCATAAAACAAGCCAAATGCAAACCAAGGCTGGGTGTAAATTGAGGGGCTAGGTTTTTTAGTGAGGATACATTCCCCTCTTATTTGAGTTCTGATGCTGCAGTGCACAGTAGGTGCAGAATAAATACATTTCTAGTTGCTGTCTCTCCTAGTAACTTGAGCCTATCTGCCTCTTCTGGGGTTATAGTTTCTCTGTCTTAAGGCAAGGGACTGATCTCTAAGATGACTTCATTCTGAGTGACTGTGATATAGTGGTTTGACTGGTCTGGGTGGGTGGGGACACATATGCATGGTGTGTCACTTAGAAAACTCAACACTGGAGTCTCTATTCATAGGCCTGAAGTACTTAACAGAGAGCAAATTGTGTTTGCCTGCAATGCAGATCTCACTGCTGATAATGGCTGAATTTTGACGGAGCCTTCTAGACCTGAATTCTTTACGGAATGCTGAAGGGGAAATTACGAGGGCTAAGTCTGAGCAGGCATGTGGGGATCTGTTAGAATTTTGTAAAATGCAAATCAGACTGGCTATGTCTAAGTTCCCAAATCAAGTTACAACATCCTCGGCACTCCCCAACTACAGCTGTGACACACAATCAGGTGGCATCTGTGACCACCGCACAAGTTCCAGAGACTTCATTACAACTTCTCTGTCCACGTCAGCATCCAGCATCTTAGATGTTCCTAGTCCAGTGTTTAAGGAAGCTCTACATTCAGGTAGGCTGTAAATGGTCTCTGGGATTCATGGAGCCTCTGTTGAGAGGTAAACAAAAGCAGGTATTGGTCATAGAGGCTGGGGAAGTAAACTCAGTCATGGCTTTCTGATGAAAAGCATAAGAAGAGCTCTGGAGACCCAGGCAGAGTTCGCTGGGCTCTAGTGAGAACCCTACACACATTTGGTCCTCTTTTAATCTGTTCTCCCGGGACACCCAGAACAGGGTTCCCAACTCACTCACTCCCCAGTCAAAAACCTTCCAGGGATCTGCTGCCTTTAGAATCAAGCCAGATCCTTAGGTTGGCCCACAATACATTGCAGGATCTTCCTTGCCCTTGCTTCCATCCCAACTCTAAGCTTCCTCTCTGGATACCCTAGACTTTCAGTGTCCCAACCTCTCGTAGCTGTGCGACCAGTTTTTGACACCTGTTCCCTCCAATTACGTGTGATTCTGGGTACTTGTGTATGGTCTGTCTTCTCTGTAAGACAGCCAGCATATTTCTTTACTTACTTCTCTCCCTGAGCCCTGCAAGGTTCCTACTTCCTGAGGAACGCCCAGTAAAAAGTGGCAGTCCTGGGTGGGCTATTTAACCTCTCCATGAGCCTTAGATTCTTTTGCAAGCCTAGGATTGCTGTGAGAAGTCAAGATGATGCCACCAGCTCACACTGAATGCGTGGCATGTGCCTAGCACATAAGGGCAAGGGCCTGCTCCTCTCTGCTTCCTTCTCTCAGAAAAGCTCCTACTCACACCAGCGGCAAGATAATGTCAAGCTGGTAGCTATGGGATCTATGCCCTCAGAGGTTTAAGGAAGGTTTTCTGAAATTCATTGGGACGAAAAACATCGCTAGTATGCCTTTGTCCTGTGGAATGCCATTTACTGTGTTTCATAGACATTTTAGATTTTCATTATGGAAAAATAAGCAGAAGCATACATTCACCATCTTTAACTATTTGAAACGCACAGTTTGGAGGGATCAAGTTTTGCATATTTATATTGATGTGGGCGGGCTCCACTGTTAGCAGTCCCGATAATTTTCTTTCCCTCAGCTGTACCAAGGTGCTTACTGAAGCGCCTCTCCCTGTTGTCTGCTTGTGGCAGCCACTACCCTCCCCTCTGCCTCTATATGTTTGACAAGTCCAGGTGCATTGTAGTCACAAAGTATCTGTCCTCCGGTGTCTGGCTAGTCACGTGCATCTGGCAGCATGTGGGACCCTGGCCTTCCCCAGTAAGACTAAACAATGTTTCATGTTGTGAGTTTGCATTGTGAGGTCTCTAGTCACCCGAGACAGACGGATGTGGACTGCCTCTCACTTGGCTCCCCAGACTCTGCTGTGAGCACAGATATGCAAATATTTCTGTGAGTTTGGCTTTCAAGTCTCTTGTGCAGTTATTGGGTCACCTTTGACTCTGTTCATCTTTCTGAAGGAATGACAGTGTTTCCTGTAACAGTTGTGCGATGTGTCAATCCAGCCAGCAGTGCATATCGGTTCCATTTTTTTTTTTTTTTTTGACAACTTTTCAACACTTACCATTTTCTATTTGGGGATTAAAATAGTAATCATCATCATCATCATCATCATCATCATCATCATCATCATCATCATTTTCCTGGCTTTTGTGACAACCCCTACCTCCCAATCCCTCCCCCCCAAAGTAACAGCCTAGATGGGAAGCCACTGAAGAGAACTCTTATAAAGTGTGGCAGGGATGCTGAAGTGTAGCTCTCCACAACTGATGGCTTTGGCAGAGGTGTGAGAGGGGAAGGACTCAGTTCTATTTAAGGGACAAAAGGCCACTGAGAGACTGGGAAGGGATTGTGATGAGGTGCATGATGGGAAGCTCTCAGATAAATGTGTTCTGTGAGGAAAAGTGAGAGAGAGAAAAAAATTAGTTTTCCTATGATGTTCTCAGAACTTTATTTGTTTTACTATTAAATTTATTTTGTTTTCTGTGTATGAGTGTTTATGTTAGTGTATGTGTGTATGTTGTGTCATGCCTGGTGCCCACAGAGGTCACAAGAATGCATTGGATCACCCAGAAACTGGCGTAGCACTGAGCCACTCTGTGTGTACTGGGAATAGAAGCTGGGTCCTTTGGAAGAGCTGAAAGTCCTAACCACTGAGCCATCTCTGCAGCCTGAGCATCCCCACACCAGTCTTCTAAGTCGCTGTCTGAATGCACTGGAAGTATTCATTTAGGAGTGAACTCTGCAATAGTTGTGGAGATTTAAAAAGCCAAAGAACAAAAAACCTCCACTGAGGCACCTGGCGTTCCAACTGGGAGAGAGACAGGAAACAAATCTAAAGAAACAACAAACAAGTCAGTGTGTCTGTCCTGGGAAGAGCAGAGAGGGCTAGGGGAGGAACATGGAAGGGGTTCAGGGACATGCAGGGGGCCTGTCCTATTTAACTTCACAATTTGACTTGAGATTTGGCCAATTTGGGCAACAGTCTGAGGATTTGGTACCTGTATGCTTTTGAGACCACTCAGTGTACTCTGCGCATGTGACCTGTGCAGAATTTTTCAATTAAAAACTGAAATAATCACAGCGTGCTAAATTTTTCTGAGTTTCTCAGCTTGAAAAGGCACCACGCTGTTGATCTTTCATAATTCGGGATAGCTGAGCTGTGTTGGTTCAAGAACACAAAAAGCTTCAAATCACAGCGGTTTGGGAGCCCCAGGGAACTCAGCACATGGCTTCCCAGGAGGCAATGAATTTAGCTATTTCATCTACGCTGTTGGGTTGGCAGTGGGGACATTAGACTTTGTGCGGCTGCGGAGTCCTGGAACACAGGAAATATTTCTCGCGGCCGCTCGGGAGACTGAAAACGAGAAAGGGGTTTTTCTTCTCACCATGCCCAGCATTCCTTGCTCAGCATCAGCAGGCAGACCCAGGGGATGCTCGGTTTCCTGAGGAGATGAATCACTGTAAGTACGCCGGGGTCACGAGTGGGGCCAGGGCAGTCACTCAGAAGTTGCAATAAAGTTTGGAATCTGAAATAAAGTCCTTCTCGTGCTCAGGAAATCAAATGGCTGTCCACAAAGGTGTCTGTAGACAAGCTCTCTGCGGGTCACCAGCCTCTGCACGCAGCGACCAAGTGACTCATTCTCCAAAAAGCCCCTTGGCTGCTGCAAATGATTTACCAGTGGGTCCCTGAAGCTCACATCAAGCTGAAAGACTGATATGACAACGGAGACCGACTTCAGATAAGATCTGGTGGCTGGGGCTGGTGCAGGGGTGGGGCCAGAATATTCGGGAGCATTTCCTCAGCAGAGAGTCAACTAGAAAGTCAGATCTGGTACCCACTCTCATTCACTCATTCATTCATTCAACCATGAAGGGATGCTGGTGTAAGGTTCTGCACCCAGTTTTGCAGGAGACGTGGCTTTGTCCCTTGGGGATCATGGGCTGCAGACTGGTAGACTAACCTGTCCACAGGCGTCTGTGTCAGTACCTCAAGTGCTACACTAAGGAACCATCTGAGGCTAGAGTCCCTGAAGAAAAGCTTGAGAGTGTGGGTGAGGAGACAATGGGGATCCACAGAGGTGAGATCTGGGGTAACTTGGGAGGGGCCGTGCTGAGATGAGCTTTAGGATGTCTGGTTGGAAGAGTGGGCAGGCAGGATAAAGCCTGATGGAGAAAGCCTCATGCAAGCTGGCTCAGGGGTAGAGCAAGGTTGGACTGATGAGAACCAGGGAACCGGGCTTGAAGGGTTGTGTCCTCGTCAGCTTCCTGCCGCTCTGACAAACAGCAACCAAAGCAACTCACAGGAAAAGGGATGCATTTGTTCATACTTCCTTATGACAGTCCAACATTGAAGGACGTTGGGACAGGATCACAAGCAGGCCTGGAACCTGGAGGCAGGAGCTGGTGGAGGCCATGGAGGGCTGCTGCTTACTGGCTTTCTTATAGAACCCAGGACCACCTGCCCAGGGGTGGCACTGCCCACATTAGGCTGGGCCCAATGACGTTAACCATCAGTCAAGAAAACAAATTCTCCTACACGGCAATCTGATACAGGCATTTTCTCAGTTGACTTTCCTTCTTCCCAGATAATTCTAGCTGGTGTCAGGGTGGCAGATGATCAACTAGAACAACGTCAACGGGCCTTGCTCTGTAATGATGGAGGTGTGACTGAGAAGGGAAGAGATGTACAAGGGTGACTTCAGAGTTGGCAATGCTGCCATGGGAGCCTGGGAAGGGAGAGAGAGAGAGAGAGAGAGAGAGAGAGAGAGAGAGAGAGAGAGAGAGAGAGAGAGAGAGAGAGAGAGAGAGAGAGAGAGAGAGACAGAAAGAGACAGAGACAGAGAGAGACAGAGAGAGACAGAGACAGAGAGAGACAGAGACAGAGAGAGACAGAGACAGAGAGAGACAGAGACAGAGAGAGACAGAGAGAGACAGAGACAGAGAGAGACAGAGAGAGAGACAGAAAGAGACAGACAGAGAGAGACAGAGAGAGACAGAAACACACATGGAGACAGAGACACAGATAGAGAGTTAGAGACACAGAGGGAGACAGAAAGACACAGAGACAGAAAGACACAGACATAGAGAGACAGAGGAGACACACACAGAGACAGAGAGGGAGACACAGAGAGACAGACAGAAATAGACATAGAGACACAGAGACAGAGGAGACAAACATACACGAGAGAGAAACAAACAGGCAGAGAAACAGAGACAAAGAGACAGAAACACAGACAGAGAGATAGAGAGACAGAGACACACAGAGAGAAAGGCACAGAGAGATAGACACAGACATAGAGAGACAGAGGAGACCCGCACACACAGAGGTAGACACAGAGAGACAGACAGACATACAGACATAGAGAGACAGAGACAGAATATAGTTTTAAAATGAGAAAATACAGATTTTCTTGTCATCAAAGTGGTATCTGTTCCTTTCAGACAAAATTACAAGCTGCAGAATCTCTGCAGAAGAACACGAAAAATCTCTCATTATTCTCCCACTCAGTGTTCATAAGTTGGTATATTTAGAAACCTAATGATAGTCCTGTTTTTCCAAGCCAGTGCATACAAATGACACCGCAGGAAGACAGATGGAGTTGTCTTTTGACTTTATTTGCCTGCTTTGCCCCTCAGAACTTCCCAAATTACCTCAAAGCCTCCCAGGGTAGGGGGTCTCATGTGAGCACACAATAGTGCCCTTGTGGTCGGAGGGAACAGATATAAGACAGGGGTCACCTTAGTTGTTGCTGTCCACATCAGTGCCCACTGAGGCAGTGTTGACAATTGGGTCAGGAGTATGTCTTCTTGTGCCCCTGAAGAAATAAAGGCATCTTGTATTTCCACAGCTTCCTCTAGGGCAGTAGGTCTCAACCTTCCTGACGCTGCAATCCCTTAACACAGTTCCTCATGTTGTGGTGACCTCAACTATAAAATTACTTTTCCTGCTACTTCATAACTGTATCTCTGCTAGTGTTATAAATCCTAGTGTAAACATCTGTGTTTTCTGATGGTCGTAGGCAACCTCTGTGGAAGGGTCATTCAAATCCCCAAAGGGTTGAAACCCACAGACTGAGAGCCACCACTCTAGGGTACAACGTGAGGAAAAGGGACTAGACAGACTTCTCCCTTATTCCCACTCCCACCCTGCCTTCTATGTATGTGCTACCATGGTGAAGGCCCTTGTGTAGCACCCCGGGGTTTCTACTAAGCCCCCTTGCTACACAGCAGGAGACAGATACGGGAATGGTCTGGGAAGAGAGTAGAAGAGACAGCCAATGGAACACATTGAGGGTTTATTTTGGAGGTAGTGCTGAGTGCAATGAGAGACTGGAATGAATGTCTTAAGGGTGCTCCTTCAAGCTCAGGAATGAAGCTAGCTCGTGGGATAAACTGCAGAACTGGAAAAATAATGCAGACAGGGTTTGAAGCTCTGTTCATCTCTGTCCCTTCTGTGGTCTGCCCACTCCTTCCATGCTGTTTGCTCTTTTAATAATAATAAAGTAAGCATGTCAGGTTGGCTCTGGCTTAACCCTCGTCTCTCCTCCATCTGCCAGGGTGATCTGGGTTGATCCTCACTAAGAGCTTGGCTCTCTTGTTTACACTGTCCATCTTCAAGTGGACCTGTAGACCACCCTGCATGACAGGACAGAGTTTGTCCCCACCTTTGAGATGCCCTCTTTCTCACATATTTCTTTGCAGAAGCTAAAACATTTCCTGTCTGTCTTTGGTTTCTCCATAACCAACCTAGCACACTGCCTTATCTTTTAGCCTCTCTGTGATGTGATAATAGTCACATGACTGGATGATGGAGATGGGCTCCCACGTGCTCTTCAACGTGCATTAACAGGATAAGCATATTTTCCCATTTACACTGCTGTACAGGTGATTGAACTCAAGCCCATCCTTGTGGGTCCTAAGAAGTCAGAGGTCATCAGGAAGCGTCCAACAGGCCCTCAACAACTCTCCCCTTCAGTCTTCTTCATGCAGCATGGTCTCTGAGGGTAATTTTGTATGCACCAAGGTCCATTGTGTACATAGAAAATACTTTCATTTAGTACCACAGGAGTTTCTCATCTTTGCAGTATGAACACATTTATTTTGAAAGACTGATGAAAACATAAAGTGGTTTTGTTTTGTTTTGTTTTGGAGTGGATAATATTCTGTTATTTGCCTGCTTACCCATTGGTTTGCTGATACACATTTAAATTGTTTCCACATTTTAGATTTTAGGATCAATGCTGCTGTGAGTATTGACAATGAGTTTTTGTGTGAATAGGTATTCCCGAGTCTCTTAGTAACCGTTATCCTCAAAACTCATCTCAGATTTTGATTGCTGTTCTGGTGACACTGATGAGTGGGTTCTTAAGAGGTCACTGGGACATTAAAAGAGACTAAGGGCTTTCTTCTAGGATTGGTTATCCCTCCAAGGATCACATGAGTTGTCACCTTTAGTGTGACTTGATTAGTTACCTCAATAGTGAGTTGTTTTCAAGCAAAAATGAGAGTTTCCTTGTTCTCTCTCCTTTAAAATGCACCCACTTGCCCCTCTGCTTCCCCAGACTGGGATGATACAGTAGGAATACCCTGCGAGAAGAGGCTTCTAACCATGGACTTCACCTATCAGAGCTATATACTAAATACCCATCCCCCATTACAAATTAAAGGGGGAATTAAGGCGCTGTGGCAGCCCAGATGGGACCTAGGAGCAGATTTTCTAGGTCATTAGGTCACTTTATGTTTAACCTTGGACTGGATGACTTTCCATACTGGCGGCTTTACTCCATCTTTACCCATGGTGTGTCCAAGTCCCAGTTACCCCTATGTTGTCACAAACACATCCAACTCTAAGTTGGAAAGCTTGCCAATAGCTCTTGGATTTAAGGAACAGGAGGCAGTACCTTGTAGAGATAGCCCTGTCACTCCATATCCAGCATCAAAGGCCATGCCCTGCCCTTTTGGGCTTGCTGCTGGTGAAACACATCCATCACTCTGTGCTGTTCTCCTTGGCAAATGCCTCACAGCTCTGGCCCCTTGAACACCTCGAGGTCTCCAACTTCGTCCAGACCTCCTTAGCACAGCTCGGCTCCACACTCTCAAGGCTTCCATGCAGGGTCCCCAGTCTTGAGGCTGGCCTCCACGGATGCCTGTGGAGGAAGGTCCCATCATCCCGTCGCTCCTGTGTCCTGTATGACTTTAAAGCTAACGCTATGTGGATGACACTAACCAGTTCTGCCTCAGTTTCGGACTAAGCAGAAAATTCCTTAGGCATTTTTCTTTCCCATGTTGGAAGCTTAGCTGCGTGGGATCTTGCCCTGAGGCCACCCCTTCCCTTTTTTCCAATGCAGATCTGAAGGGAACAGTTCGAGCCTTTCTTCTAGCACAAGGCTTGCCGTAATACTTAGTGAGCAGTGTCCTCTCCCTTGCCAAACTGTACGTTTTGTATTTTTTTTTTTTCTGCCCCATTTGCTCTTTTTCATTGTTGACTTGCACAAGGGTGATTGCAAATGACCATGTGACAGAGTCAACATTTGGTCATCTTGAAATCTCTTTTGCCAAAGAAATGACTCCACTACTTTTTAACTGCACTTCAGCCGAGTTCTGTGGATGTGGGCTGAAAACAGCCGTGTTCTTTGTCAAAATATCACAAGAATGTTCTTTAGCCCAGTTGTGGATTCCCACATTTCTCCCAGCACTATTGTCTTCCAAACTCCTACTAGGATGGCCCACTAAGCTCTGGGATAACCTTATAACTATAAACTCCTGTAAAAAAAAAAAATAAGAAAAAAACAGACCACATACTTCCAACATACAGTAGCACAGAGTATAGATTACCATCCCAAAAGGGAGGGAAGGGGCTTAGTGAAGAATCCTGGATCAGTACAAAACTGAAACCCAGCAGGCAAACTCCAAATAAGTCAAAATGTTTTCAATAAGTGCTAAATAAAAGGATTATTTTTTAGATCAAGACGACCTTTAGTTTTGAAAAACAGACAATCACTAACTGTCTTAGTCAGGGTTTCTATTCCTTCACAAAACATCACAACCAAGAAGCAAGTTGGGGAGGAAAGGGTTTATTCAGCTAACACATTGCTGTTCATCATCAAAGGAAGTCAGGACTGGAACTCAAGCAGGTCAGGAAGCAGGAGCTGATGCAGAGGCCATGAAGGGATGTTCCTTACTGACTTGCTCAGCTTGCTTTCTTATAGAACCCAGGACTACCAGCCCAGGGATGGCACCACCCACAACGGGCTGGGCCCTCCCATCCTTGATCACTAATTGTGAAAATGACTTACAGCTGGATCTCATGGAGGCATTTCCTCAAGGGAGGCTCCTTTCTCTGTGATAACTCCAGCTTATGTCAAGTTGACACACAAAACCAGCCAGTACTCTATCTATCTATCTATCTATCTATCTATCTATCTATCTATCTATCTATCTATTTATCTAAAATCTACTTACTTAGCTTTTAGACAAGGTCTGTTAAGCAGACCTTTGAGTCTGCATTGTTAGCTTGCAGTGACCAGCCACATCCCTGAGATGTGAGGAAAACAAGCCTAAATGCATCATTTAATCTGTACACTCTAAAGGTTTAAAAGACAACTTGTGGGTATCATGCCTCTGTCCTGTTCAATTCATGATCTCTTTACCATTGCACAAGCCAGGCTAGACAGCCACTGGCTTCCAGGGATTCTCTTACTGTTTTCTGACGATAGATGTGCTGTGATTGTAGACATGAGGATTTGAACTCAAGTCAGCAGGCTTGTGCTGCAAGTGCCTTTCCCTGCAGAGCCAGATCCTGTGCCTGTTATACAAACACACTCTCTGGGTTGCCCTGGAAGTGTCACTGCATTGCTGGTTAGATTCCTCTTCTTGGGTGTTGGAAACATGGAACAATCTAGGTGCTGTATGCAAGAATACACAGGCAATGTGAAAACATCTGGGCAAGGCAATTATTTTGGGAAAGGCTGCACCTAAGCCCAGACTGGGCTATCAAGTACAGGGGGTCAAGATGGACTCCAGGTTTTGTCCCTGACATAGTCCTCGAGTAAGTCTCATCCTGTTGGTGAGAGTTTAAATTCACAATCTGACACAGCTGGCTAATCAGCCCAAAGGGGAAGGTGAAAGTTCAGGAAAAGTCCATTCCTGTTTAACTACTTTTGGTAGGAATAAAATTCTTGCATTAAGGTAGCTGGAAGTGTATAAAAGTAGCAAATTCACATGCTGGTCTACCATGGATGGGTGGTTCTCAACAAAGGCTGCAACTGAGTTCCTCATCCCTTGCTTCTCAAGTGATTATAATTTTCCTTCTGATCAAATCAGACTGATCTAACAACTAGAAAACCAGGGTGATGAAGTCATCCAACAATAAATTTTTTTTTTTTTTTTGAAAAATGGGGCGAGGGGTGGGGAGGAGGAACAAAAGAAAGAATTTACATTGCCACATCATTTGAACTTGCCTGTTTAAAAAAAAAAAAAAAAAAGTTAACTGGGTGATTTCCTAAAACTGCAGAGGCTGTACAAATTACTCAAGAAATCATCACCAGAGAGGCCAGAGCAGGAACACATGGTGGCAGGCATGTACTGGAGGAGGAGCTTGAGAGTTCTATATCCGGATCCATAGGCAGCAGGAAGAGAGAGACACTGGGCCTGGCTTGGGTTTTTGAAACCTTAAAGCCCACTTTCTAGTGACACACTTGTTCCAATGAGGCCACGCCTCCTGATAGTGCCACTGCCTAGTGATCAAATCTATGAGCCTATGGGGACCATTCCCATGTAAACCACCACAAAATGTTATTTTATTGTAGATTTGATTTGCATTTACTTACTAACTATAAGGCACATGTATTATTTCTGTTCTTTCTCTTCCTTTCCTCTAAGAATAAAATCCCAGGTCTTAAAGATACAGGCAAGTGCTCTACTACGAAGCCCTATTCTCATATATATGAAGTCTGTCTGTCTATCTGTCTATCTGTCTGTCATGTATGAATACCTCATCTGCTTCTGTGTTGCTTCTGTTTCTAGTTTCTCAGCTAGATCAAGCATTCTGTTTGAAGTTCTCTGTGTGTGAGCATGTATGTCCACACATGCATGCATATGTGTAATGACTTGTGCACATGTCAAGGCCAGAAGCCCACACAAAGTGTCTTCCTCAATCACAGATCCATCGTATTTTTTTGAGACAGATTCTCTCACCAAACCTGAAGTTCCACCCATTCAACTAGACAGACTGACCACAAGGCCTAGGACTCCCTTCGTCTCCTTCCCCTTCAGTGTTAGGATAACAGGCACCTGCCACCTTGGGTAGCTTTAATGTGGGGTCTGGGAGACTCACACTAAAATCCTTACATTTCCACCACTCTGGTCCAATGTGAAGTTCTTATTACCTTTCCTGGTGGACTTCTAATCTGGAGTTTATGGGAGGGCAAGAGTCATGTGACATGTACTCTGAAGTACATTTCTGATGCTCCCTAAGTGCCCAGCAGAGAGGTGGCATTTAAGAAGAAGAGTTAGAGCACTATGTTCCTGAGAATGTTCATTGCAAACTCAGCTGAGCACCCCAGTCACAGGGAGGGATGCCCAGGGAAAGTTTCCTCGCCCTGTCCCATTCTTCAGTCCTATGACATGCTGCATTAGCATCTGTAAAAGAAATTGGGCATCATACTCCTTAAAGTTTAGTGAATGCATGATGCTGGCCCAGATTCCTGAGTTTCTAAAATGTCAACTGCACGGTGGCTACTCTTTTCCTTTGTTCTGTTCTCTCCTTCCTACCCCAGTCCTGTAAACACGTTCAAATTCTACAAACAGTTGAACAAATTGAATGAGTAATTGCGGAAGCTCAGCCTTGAGCTCTGATGGCCCCAGGACTGAGGTTCCATGAGACAATTATTTCCTGGCACTTGGGTTAGATCAGATAGGACACTTTGATGACGGGCATTCCCTTGGCTACCATTGTTTGTGACACAGTTTCATGAACACGCTGGCCTTTTTGGGAATTTGTTCTCCATCGAGTTATTTGCTTCCCAGATTTGATTCAACACAAGGAGCTGGAAACCGCTAGTCACTGTTTGTACAGCTGGTGTTCGTGGATTGACGGGATGGCTTCTAAGTCTATTACACTGCATTCGGTAGTATCATGAAAGAACGAACAAAGAAGTTCAGAACATTCTTTGAGCAAACAAAATATTCAGCACAGCACACTACCACACAGACTAGACTAATAAGCCAGGGTGTTGAGGACAAAGTTGCTGAGATGCCCATGTCTTCTACCCATGTCTTCTCTTTGTAAGATAGAATCCTTATTTAATTGTCTTTTAATCTGCAGGTTCTTTAAGGCATCTTCAGTTGACAATTGAATTTGGGTGGCAAAATTAGCAAACTGCCAGCTATTTTCTAATTGCAATACAATTTAAAAAAAAAAAAAACAGTCAACAACATGTATTCATCTGATAAATTTGGCACAAATAGCTTAAGCTTAGATAACATCCTGACACCAATGGCCAGATTGCTACAGAGACTCTGTGTGTGTGTGTGTGTGTGTGTGTGTGTGTGTGTGTATGTGTGTTACAGAGGTGGGACTGTTGCAGATGTAAGATGTACATGGGATTTGTGTTTCCCTCCTGACTTCAGTATAACCCTTATTAATCCCTTCCCCATCACTGTCACTGTTTGTGATGGTTTGGATGGAACTGGCCTCCAAAGGCCCCTAGGGAGTGGTCTATTAGGAGGTGTGGCCTTGTTGGAGGAAGTGTGTCCTGGTGGAGGCTGGCTTTGAGCCTCAAGACACATCCGGGGAGACAGTCTCCTCATGCTGCCTGTGGATCAAAATATAGAAGTCTCAACTTCGTCTCCAGCGCCCTGTTGGCCTAGAGGCTGCCGTGCTCCCACCAGGATGACAATAGACTAAATTTCTGAACATGTAAGCCAGCTTCATTAAATGTCCTTTTTAAGAGTTGTCATGGTCATGATGTCTCTTCACAGCAATAAAAATCCAAATTACGATACTGTTCAATGTCATTTCCCTATATAGGTCCCATATCATGGATCATCTGGCCTTTGAAGGCTAGAAGCATCATCAAAGTCATGCTTTTTAAGGTGCATATTTTGTAAATGTGGGCCCTGTGTCTTCAGCAGGCAGGGAGTTAAGTTGATCAAGCTGCAGAGACCCAAAGCTGAACACTGGCATTATGCCTCCTCTAGGCTCTGCCCCACCTCAGATGCTGTTTGTCCTCATTGGAGCAGTGTCCTCATTGACATGGGAGCACCTACCCAGTAAAGATACAAAAGTGTACCTAAGCATGTTGTTCCCCAGGGTAGATTCAAGAATGTGTCCATTTTATAGCCCACGCCTCTAGAAAAGGAGAATTCTCCTTGGTTGTAGGCAAACTTTCCTGGTATTCATTGAGAATTATGGCATGTATTATTATTTCAGCTAGCTCCCTGTCCCCTACTTACAAAGAAGGTATCAGAATATATTGAAAACTTTTAGGTGACCAGTGGTGTTTGTGTCCTCCAAATTTTTTAGTCCCTACTTCTTTCAAAGCCCGTAGCTGGAGCTCTCTGTGGAGCTGGCTGGTCTTGGCCAATAGAGCATGATCTTTAGGAATGGCTCTTTACACTATAATCCCTGTTATTCCTCATCTACCAGCTTCAAGGAAAGAAATATCGGGATCTAAAGGAACATGACAACCAGGATGGAATGGCAACAAGGAGATAACTTGAGGGCTGTCTTAGTTAGGTTTTCCATTACTGAGAAGAGACACCATGGCCAAGGTAACTCTTATAAAGGCAAACATTTCATTAGAGCTGGCTTACGATTTCAGAGGTTTAGTCCATTATCATCATGGTGGGAAGCTTGGCTGCAGGTAGGCACACATGGTGCTGGAGGAGCCAAGAATTCTACATCTTGATCTGAAGGCAGCCAGGAGGAGACTGGGTGTATTTCATACTGAGTGTCACTTGAGCATTTGAAAGCTCAAAGCCCTGCCTCCAGAGTGGCACGCTTCCTTTCATAAGGCCACACCTCCCAGTAGTGCCACATCCCATGGCCACGCAGTCAAACCCGTGAATCTATAGGGCTCAAACGTCTTCAAACCACCACAGGAACTGACTTGTTAGAGCAGCTGATGCTGCTCCCTTTGCTAACATCATGGCCACTCTTGTGACTGACTCTCATTCTTTTTTTTTTTTTTT
>JADRCD010238871.1:32141-68632 GCA_019843815.1 Montemys delectorum
GGCTGTCCCGGAACTCACTCTGTAGACCAGGCTGGCCTTGAACTCAGAAATCCACCTGACTCTGCCTCCCAAGTGCTGAGATTAAAGGCGTGCACCACCACAGCCCGGCGTGATTCTCATTCTTACATGTATTTTCATCCTTACTTCATAGGTGAGGAGATAGAATAATAGGAATAGAAGTTTAGAGGTTTACCCAGGTCCCTGTGGGCAGTGAGAGGGGGCTTTGGTGTAGGAAGTCTGGTACCAGAATCTGTCTTAGGCAGTATCCTGGAGACTTGGGTCATAAGGAGCTTAAGGTGCTTTTCTGTTTCCTCTGGAATATTCATCCTTCCTCCCTGGTCCTCTTCCCACCACTGATTTTCATCTTGTGTATGTGTTCACTATGCATCTTCTATGTGGCATAAGCTACGCCATGGACCTCTGAGTCTGTTAGGATGAGTCAGATAAGGCTCCTGCCCTTACAAAAGTAGCTTCCTGGTGGAAAACTGAGAGAAGATAAAGGGATGGCAGGTTTGCCAAGGGCTCCGATGGGATAAACAGATAACAGACAAGATTACTCTAAACAGTTGAGGCCATGTAGTGACTGTAACACTAAATCTGAAGGCAAAGAGATGTTGGCAAGCTAAGGGCATGAGTCAGGCACAGCTTGAAGAAGGGTATGGAGACATTAAATGTCTATAGATTTATAGCTTTAGGGAGGAGGGAATAAATTATCAGGAAGAGATTAAGCAAGATAAGTGATGGGTGTTGGGAAGAAAATAGGCCAAAAGGGCTTAGTCTGGTAAGTTGAAAACCTTTGGTTTGGTCCTGGAAGCAGCATAGGAGAAACTGGGTGTGGGTTACCATGGAGAAGGGTGTATTAACAGTACAAAAAGTTGTTTTTCTATTGGCCTAGGATACACAGAACTGAGTAACCTGGAGCTTCAGGCCAATGTAGGTGCCCAAAGATGTGCTCCCAGCTCTCCTGCCCTTCAAGGTAAGTAGCTAACTAGGATCCCTCACATCCTCTTAACACAAAGCCTTGTTTACGATAACAGTTTATCAACAACCACAAGATAGTTTATCTTTCCCACTCAAGAGCTTTCTAAAAACAGATCAAGGGGAAGTGACAGAGTCAGGGGGCAACCTTCCCATCAGGCTTCAGATCGCTCTCACAGAGTGAGGCCAGCAAATGGGCAGTGCCCCAGTCAGTGCCTTTGGTGAATGTTTAAAAGACCAGACATGGTTTTCAAGCTCCAGAGTCAACTCTTGGTTTCCAGTATCCCAACCACCTTGGGAAGTTCTCCTTTCTATTTGGAAACTGAAGACCATGACCTAGTGCTTCAGCATTGACTTCTAAGTATAGAATGCACAGAGATATATAGTCACTGTCAGAAACGCTATCCAAGGACAGAACTAGACAAGCTCAAAGGAAGCAGCATCCCCGTGCTCAGCCCAGAACCTGCTCATCTTTAGCTGTTCTTGAAATCTACAACTCTCTGATATGGAAGGGAGGTCACAAAACTCTGGCTTCTCCTGGGGGCGAATTTCTGATGCTCAGAGGCCATCCCTCCTAGAACCTGTTAGGAAAGTCACACTGTAAGAGCCTTTCTTCCGGAAGTTGCTAGGATGTCCACTCTGTGGGGTCCCATTGGCTTTGGATTGGAGAGAACTGCGTACAGGCAGGAAGCAAGCGGCCTGGAGGGTCATTGGATGTCCCCACCAGGTGTCTGTCATTCTATCACACTGACACTTGCTTAATAACCAAGCTTCCTTGACCTCTGCATCCTCCTCTGAGGCACAGAGAAAGCCATTCTCTTGTTATAAGGGAGACGCGTGGCATTACCTATAAAATGACCCATTTGAATTTGAGCCTCATAGGTGAGATGGCACATCCTTTCTCACTTGTGGAATGAAGGTATAGGCCTACAGTCCTTACATGTAACCATGTTTAACTTTCAACACGGAAATCCTCTTATTCAGGATACAGTTCACCCCACATGAATCTATTACTTTATGCCTTTACCACCGAGCAATTACATAAAAGATGGCATCGATCAAGAGACAGAGAGTATCCCACAATAGTCTACTTGTCTACGTCCATTGCTGGGCCAAGCCTTTGGTGGCCTCTTTGGATATTTATTTACCCCAGTTATTTGTGAGGACCCAGCAAAGCTGTCTTCCAGAATGTTTCCTTCCAAGCAGATGTTGGGTCCTGGCTGCTCAGCTCACATGCATCCTCTCGTGGCCCTGTCACTTGAAGCACTTGGGACTTCTGCCCAGAGTTCCATGATGCCACGGCTACGTCACCGCTCTCTTAGTTCTCAGTAAGACTCTTTCATCTCCTATATGTGTCTAAAAAGAAGAGAAGCCTCCAATCTGTCTTAGATGACAGAAATATGGAGGCAGTAGAGGCTCTTGGCCAGGAGCACATCCAGATTGTCCATGTGACTGTTCACGTCGGCATGGGCACTGAGAAGTCACTAAGGGGATTTAAAGCAAGCTCTTTCTATCTTCCTGGCCAACTTAAAAGGAAGAGGATGCTTATAGGAAGAAAAGTAAGGAAGGAATCACGAAGATAACGAAGTAGCTAGCTGCGCTCTGAAGCCATAGGTTCTGCTTCAGACAATTCAACCAACTGTGCATCAAAAGCAGTAAGGAAAAGCTACTTGTTACAGCTAATCATGCTCACCTTGGTCAGACTTAAAATCACCTCTGAAACACATTCTGGGTTTGTCAATGACCGTGTTTCCAAAAGATTTCACTGAAGAGGGAAGATGCCCCCAGTACACCCTTCAGTGTGGGCAACATAATCTCACAAGCTGGGGGTGCAAAGGCGACCCAGAAGGGGAATGGGAGCTGCCAGCAGCATCCATCTCTCTCTGCTTTCTGACTGAGGGTGTACAGTTGTCCTGTACCATGCTTCCCAGCTATGTTGAACTCTACTCCTTAAATGATATGCCAAAGAAACCCTTCTTCAAGTTGTATGTAGCCAGTCAGGCATTTGATCTCATCAATGAGAAAAGTAACAGAGTCATCATAGAACATGCACAGACTTTTCTTCCCATTATGTCCTTAAAAAAATAAGTATTTATATAGACTTACATTGTGTTGAGTATTGTAAGGAATCTAGGCATGATTTAAATCAAGGGAGGATGTGAGTGTATTCTATGCAATACATAGCATCTTAGATAAGAGTCTTGAATATTGACTGATTTCTGTATCTGTAGGAAGGTCCCGCAATCAACGTTCCATAGATTATGGCAACAGCTTCGTGAATTCCACCAAAACAGAGTCATTGTAGGGCTGGGTAGCTCAGTTGGTGGAGTGCTTGCCTAGGATAGCCAACCCTGCTCAGTAGTACTGAATACACAGCAATGTGTCGGTAATCTACAGGAGGAGGTTCCTGGTTGCTATTGTCTATGCAATGTATTTAAGTCTCAGGTCACCCTGAGGTACAGGGAACTCTGTCTACATTTTTTAAAGAAAGTGTATAAATAATCTGTGGAGAAAAGCATGCTCTCTTCTTCCTTGGATCTTGAGAGTCCACTTTCTCTGAGAGCTCACACTTATTTGTGGGACTTGCATTGATAGGCACGCATCTGTGCATGAGCAGTTGCTTAGAGAACATGCTTTGATAACAGAATAGTGGGACAAGGGGAGAGAGGATTTGCCATCCATGAGGTGGAAGACAGACAGACGGCTCTCATAGAACTGACAGCAGGTGGAGCAGGCTATGCCCTACTCGCCTTGTAGGTTTAGCTGTAACGGTCTACCACTGCCTCGTTGATAACTAAATCCTGACATTTTTCTCTAGGAATGGTCTTGAGCCAGAGATACCATCTTGAGAACGTGACATTACTCAGGGAAGGCCAACTGGTGACTGGATTTCATGGATAACTTAGAGAAACACACAAAACCACCACCTTTAAACTTAAAAAAAAAAAGGAACAATAAATTGGAGTATATTAGATGAAGTAAGGGTAACTTTTAGTCCTGAGGCTTTTGTTTGACAATGTTTATCTCTAAGAGGAACCAACAGTCACACATGGGGCTTTACAGAGGTGATACCAGAACAAGGAGTCGATGTTACTTTTTTCCTTTGGAAAATTACCAATAAATTGAACATTTACATTTTTTTTCTTTAAAAATGTTGATTCGACACTTGAGATTCTACAAGCTGTGTTAGACTCTTGGGCTACCAGACTGTATAAAATAAGAATTCGGCCTATGATGTACAGAAGTTCCCCCTTTTCTGAGAAATGCAGACTTGGAAAAAAAGGAATGGAGAAGGGAAGTAATTATGAATGCACAAGCACACAGGACTTTCTCTTTCTCAGGGCTTTCGAGACACAGAGAGCCTTGCTCCCTGACTGGGCACTGCAGACTGGCCAGAGGGGTACAGAGAGGGCAGAAGGAGCTGCAGGCATCATGGCTTTGTTTATATAAGATGGGAGGCTAGGGACGGCTATCCAGCAGGTGTATTATGCTGCAAAATTCCCAAAAGGAACAGTCACAGGAATAGTCCTGTGCCGGTAGCATGCCTGGAAGCCTCACTCCACAGATATGCTGTCACTGATGACAGGGCTCAGTGCCTTAGTAAGGAAGCAGATACACAAATGAGCAGTTGTGCAGGCTAGACACTAAGTGCTAGTATTTGAATGAGAGAGAGACAGAGAGAGATAGAGAGACAGAGACAGAGAGAGACAGACAGAGAAAGACATATACACACAGAGACAGAGACAGTCAGACAGATAGAGAGGTACAGTGACAGAAAAGGGGAGAGAGAGAGGGAGAGAGAGAGAGAGAGAGAGAGAGAGAGAGAGACAGACAGACAGACAGACAGAGACAGAGACAGACAGACAGACAGACAGAGACAGAAAAACAGAAAAGGGAGAGAAAGAGAAAAAGAGAGACAGAGAGGAGGAGAAAGAGAGGCAGAGAGAGATAGAGACAGAGACAGACACAGAAACAAAAAAGGGGGAAGAGAGAGACAGAAAGGAAGAGAACATGTGTTTTGGGGAATGTCTGTCAGCTCAAAAGAATATTTTAGAAAACCAAATACTGGCAAAAAAAGGGGGAGGTTGAAAGCACAGCTCATTAGCCGAGCATTCATTCTCCCTTCTGCTGTGGCCTCGAGGGAACTCAACGAAGAGCAAATGCTTTCCAGTACTTGTGAGTTGCATGGTTGTGCTTTTGGAGATTAAAGTCAGTACTGAGAGTGGCTCAGCATGTCTCCTCAGAGCTACTGGAATTACACAAGCCGTTGTGAAACCATGGGACAGTGTAGTGTTAGAAAGAGGGCAACACAGTTTGAGGACCCAGATGGACATGTTTGTCTGAACAGGAAAGGCAGAGTGGCATAGGAAATGCAGACATTTTCTGAGCCTGAGCTTAAAAGGAGAAATTAGTGCTTAGTGTAGTTTCATGGGTGAAGAGAAATTCCATGCAGAAATAATGGGTTGGTGTAGAAATGGCTGCGTGACAACTATGATGTGCTTAAAAGTTGGAGGATCACTTGATGGAGCAGAGTGGAAAGTCTACTTACTGAGAGATCCTCCAAAGTGTTCAGAGGATAAACGGGAGCAATAGACAGAAATGTGAAGAATGGATAGCATACAGCAGTGGACAAGGCAAGATTGCTACAGTGACTCCCAAAGATAATGAGCATGTCCCCATGACAGATGGACAAGTATGAGTTAGCCTGATAGTCACTGTAGTGTAGCCATGAGTAGAATCGGAGAGGGATCCCGGATGGTTTAAACATGGCACTGAGAGTGAAGAGAGAGACAGAGCACTCAGGGTGGACAATGGGGAGGGGACCAAACACTGTTCAAGCAGGCTTTGTAGGGAAGATGGTGGGTTGATTTATGATTCTTAACCTAGTTTGGTAGCTGTAAGGACTAGGAGGCTGGGTCTCCTGAGCCTTCTTATGCTCTTCAGCTTTGCCCTACATTATCACACCAATGTGACCTTTCTGGGTATGGCTTCTGTGACCTCCAACTTTCTGTCCCTCAGTTTCTACAGGCCTATTCTTTTCTTCCATGACCACGGCTTGCCTGACATACCAAGGCTCAACGCAGGTGAGATCGACTTCACCCCCTCTCCTGAAATTCTTGACTGCTTTTCTTTTCTGGGTAACTCAGTACCCACCACAGCTATTGTGGGAGCCCATGGGCTTGACTAGCTGATACCCAGCCCTGCAAAGTCCTCAAAAGCAGAAATCAGGTGTTCTCTGCCTGTAGAGAAGGCCCTGGTGTAGTGCAGGAGCTGAACTCTTGAAGAATAAATGAAGAAATGAATGACTGGATTATAGTCTTATTGACTGTCTTGGCCCAGGTCCAGACTAATTATTTTCTCTCTCAACAGCTGCTCTGTCTTTGATCCTTTTCCAAGTAACTTTTATCCCCAAGTAATCTTTCCTTGGATCCCTACAGATCAGCTCCAAGACCTTCCCAGCATATCTGTGCTCATTGTAGAGTGGTACAGAATTTACATGTAACCTGTACATATCCTACCATGAAATTCAGTCTCTAGATTATTATATTCATATGTATAAGAATTTGGGGGAACACTGAAAGTGTGTGCATGCATGTGGGTGAGTGCTTGTGTGTGTGTGTGTGTGTGTGTGTGTGTGTGTGTGTGCAGGTATGTGGGGACCAGAAGTCAACAGTCACTCATCACTCTTTCTTTTATACAGGATCTCTCATTGTCAACCAGGCTAGACTGGTTGACCAGTAATCCCAGAGATCCTCCTGTCTCTGTTTTCCCATCAATGATATCACAGGAACTCACTACCACATAAACTTAGGATAGGTGAAGACAAGGCTGCATTTTCTTTCTGGGGTGGGGGGGGCGGCGTTCTCTGGGAAGATAGGCTATAAATGACCAGCCTGAAAAAAAAAACTGCTTCAAAGGGGTTCCACACATCTCTTGGGTCCAGCCGGTCTATCTTAGAAGAGCATGGATTGAGCTACTTGGGCATTCACATTTTTACCCCCAAACCACTAGCTCTGTAGCACTCTTCAGTCACTCCTAGAGGCGACCTGTGCTCAGACACTGTGGCATGGCTTTCTGGGGAGATGGGAACAAGCATCTGTTCCCTCCGGAGGGGACCCTACCGACATTCCAAACAAATGAGCAAACTCCCTACCCCAGACAAGTGCCAGGAGCCAATGAGTCTGGTGGGGTAACTTACAAAAGCACGGGGGTGGTGAGGAGGTTGATTACTGCAGCCAGGTGTGGGATTGGACAACAAGGAGCCACTGACATATCTGCCCCAGCATAAGGGGACTCCCAGGGAACTCCACTTCTCACATCTGTAGGATTCCCTTGTGACTTACAGGCAACTGCGGCAAAGTCCTCTCTTCCTAGCGATTGCTTGCTGCTTGTAAAGCAAAGCCGAAAGCCTAGTGGGCTTTGTGACTTCCAGAGGTACCTGAGTCTTGTCCCATTAGTCTCCAGAATCCTTCAAGCTTCCTTTGGAAAAAAAAAACATTTCAATTCACAAACAACAGCCTCACAAAAGCTTCTAACCGGTTTTGGATGCCCAGAAGCAGTGGGAAGCTCTGCCCTATTTCTGAGATGAGGAACTGGAGAAAGTGGAAACACAAACCGAAGGAAACGGTGTGAGAATTAGTGTCTCTATGATCTTTAGATGTATAGATACTGTCTCTATACATCCTTAGAATTCAATGGAGCGCTTTGAAGACTCCCATGATATTGTAATATCATTCCAGTAAGTGTGACCTCAGGTATCAGACAAAGGCTGGTAAGGTGTGGGACGCTGAAGTCAATTGTTATTGCTTTGCAGTTTTCTGTAATGTGACTGATAGAAAATGTAAAGCTATGTATACAAGTGTATACTATTTCTACTGGACTAAGAAGCCAGCTATAGACCAGCACATAGATGTTACACAAATGAAGTATAAATACCTCCAAAACCTATCACATATCTAAGTTTACTATTGCTATAAGAAAAAAAAAATTGTAAGGGAAATGTATCATCATCACCACCATCATCGTGATCAACACCATCACCATCATCATCATCGAGTATGAACAACTGTAAATAGTGAGATTCAAAATGAGGAGATAAATCTGGAAGGACCAGATGGAAGGACCAGATGGAAGACCCAGATGGAACAACCAAGTTTATGGAGTGGCTGAGAGATCTCTTGGATTTTTATCAGGGTGAAAGTCAACAAGAAACCATTGTGAGTTTGGAAAGGGAAGAGATGGAAGGAAAGAAAGAAGGAGGAGAGGATGGATGGACGGGTGGTATGTTTACGGAAATAAGCACCTGTGAATTCTGGAACTATATCCATATTTAAATATGGATGTAGAGCAGACAGATGATCTTTCTTGAAACTGTACCAGGCCTCTTCAGCCATTGGCTTGTTTCACCTGGCTCCCATGTCTTGCTGCCTAAGAATGGAGTCCCACGGAAGCAATGCCGCACTCCAGTTGATAAATGTCAATAACTCAGGCCAATGAAAATAACAACGGGAGAGACATCTATGTCTGCCAAGAACCGAATTTGGAGTGACACTGGCAAGTCTTCCCAAACCAGCGGTGGCTTTCCTATAATTGGAAGCAATTTGCTAGAAAGTTTACCAGGCTTTTCCAAGGTATACAACACAGCAAATTGTTCACGATTTCTTTATTTTTCTTTTCCTCTTCATGACATGTTGTAGAACACTCCCTTTCCTGGGCTAGTCTGCTATTTCACACAATCCATCACATCTTTGCCTGGTCAGAAAGGAGGGAAGAACTCCGACTTTGTGTATCATTAGGGAAATGAAAGCAAATTCAGAACCGTATTCTAAACAATTCAAGCTTGAGGCCTTGCCAACTGTCTTCTCAGAGAGACCTCAGCTTTATCCAAGCAGGATCTGGAGGGAAATTTAAACCAAGATTTAACTATCAAGTTTTCATTGCAGACTATAAGAAAATAGGAAAACCAGACGCCAGGCTGCATTTATGCAAAGAGACGTCCCATTTCTGTATTCCTGCTCAGCCTTGTGCATGGAGAGGGTAATGGATGGACCATCAATGCAACACTGTTTCCCCAGTTTGCATCAAGCACCTTGTTTATTACTATTTAGTGTGACTTGGACCCCTTGACACCTCTGCTACTGTATCAGACTGATAGCTTTGTTGTAGGTAGTTATTAATAACGATAAAGAAAGCTAGGCCCATCTGGGTTAAGAACTTGAGGGCCAAACTAGAACCACAGTCTTCTTGGTTCCTAGACCATGCACCCATCACCCAGCTGCCCAACTACTGAAACCGGTCTTAAGTGCTCACTGTTGAAACTGTATGCAGGGCTCACAGATTGGCCAAACATTTCCTTCCTCCCAGTCATTTATTCATCCCTCCACCAACCCCGTCACCTTCTCTTCGCTCTTTCCCTTAAGCCATCCATGCATTCATCTGTCTATCCGTTTCACCCTAGGCCCAAGACAACAACCAATGTTCAAAAAGAAGATTGCATCCTGGGATAAGCTAATTGGATTTTAGCTCCATAGTTTCAATGAAATCTTTTGGCTTTGAAAAATCTGACTGAGAGGGCTGGAGAGATGACTTAGTGTTAATGTTTCGTAGTAAACCCATGAGTGCGGTTTCTGATGGATTGGCCTTGAAATCCAGCAAGTATTCTCAACCTAGGAATTTAAGTATTGCTGTGGCTGTAGCTGTGGCTGTGGCTGTGGCTGTGGCTGTGGCTGTGGCTGTGGCTGTGGCTGTGGCTGTGGCTATGGCCATGGCTGAAGGCACATTCTTGGAATAGAAGAGGTTTGAGGCCTGTCACTCACAGATTTAATCCACCCATGAGCTCTCCTTCCCTTACATTTGTTGAAGAGAGGTTTCTTTAGAAGTCCTGTATGGGGCTGTGGTGATACCAGCCAGGCAGTCCTTATCTGCAGTGTGGGAAGATCATGACAAAATCAAAAGATAAAGGAATAACTATAGCATTGGGTGTGCCCTCGATGCTGCAGATTCATCTAGGCTGTCCACCCTGCCATGACAGTACCACATCTCACTGATGATGATATTTTATGATAATGATCAGCTCTCAGCATCCATTTGCCAGGTCTCCATTTTGTATTCTGATCTTGGCCATTCAGACTAACCTTGATAGGATCTTAAGTTAGATTTAATTTACACTTCTCCTCAAAGCTACAGATTTTGGATTTTATTTGTTGTCTTGAAAATTTCTGTTCAGTTTCATAGCCCATATTGTAACTGTGCTGTTTGTTTTCTTGGTGTTAAGTTTTATGAGTTCTTTCCAGACCCCAATTCCAGATCCTTTTTCAGATATGTAGCTAGTGAAGGTTTTCTCTCATTGTCTGTGCTACCTCTTCACTCAATTGACAGTTGCCTTTGTTGAACAAAACCAACATTTTATAATTTTATAAGAACTCATTTGTCACTTATTGGTATGACTTCTTACACTATATAGTCCTGTCAAGAAGAGCACATGGGTGCCTATAATCTTGTTTAGCAGTTTCAGAGCATTGGATCTTAGGTTGAGGACTTTGATCCATTTGGAGTTGAGTTTTGTGGGAGGTGAGAGTTAAGGATCTGATTTCATCCCCCTAACTGTAGAGCTACCCAGTTGCCCAGTACTATTTCTTCATGATTCTATCTTCTCTACAATGGGGGTGTTTGTTTGTTTGTTTTAAAGAATTATTTATTTATTTTATGTATACAAGTACATTGTCGCTGTCTTCAGACACACCAGAAGAGGGCATCAGATCCTGTTACAGATGGTTGTAGGCCATGTGGTTGGTGGGAATTGAACTCAGGACCTTGGGAAGAGCAGTCAGCGCTCTTAACCACTGATCCATCTCTCTAGTTCCCTTGTTTGCCTATTTGTTTTATTTCTGTCAAAAATCAGGGTGGATGTAGTTGTGTGGTCTTATATTTGGGTTCTCTGTGTTCTATGTGTCTACTTTTGTGCCAGTACCATATTGGTTTTGTTACTATGGGACTATAGTATAGTGGAAATCAAGTATGGTAATATTTCCTGCAGTATTGGTTTTTTGCTCTTGGATTGCTTTGTCTATACAGTGTATTTTGTGTCTCTATGTGAATTTTAAGAGGTTTTCTTTTTTTCTGATTTTTGTGAAGAATGTCAATTGAATTTTTATTGGGATTGAACTTAATCTATAGATTCCTTTTCACAGGATAGCTATTTTGACACTATTAATCCTACCAATCCATGTGCGTGGGAGATGTCCCATCTTCTGGTGTCTTCATTTTTCCTTTAGTGTCTTCAAGCCCTTGATTAGAGTTATTCTAAGATATTAGATTTTATTTGAGAACGCAGTGAATGGTACTGTTCCTAGGATTTTTTCCTCAGTATTTTCGCTATTGGTGTACACGGGGCTATCGAGTTTTGTGAGTTAAGTTTGCATCCTGCCCTCAGTGCTTAGTTTTTGTTGTTGCTGTTGTTGTCTGTTTGCTTTCTGGTGGAGACTTTGGGATCTCTTAGGCATAAAATGAGATCATCTGCAGATGGAGATACTTTGACTCCCCTTTTCTATTCGTCTCCCCTGTATTCGATTTTCCTGTCTTATCACTCTAGCTAGGACTTCCGGAACTTTCATGAATACGAGCAGAGACAAATGAACAGCACTGTCATGTTCCTGGTCTTAGTGGAAAAGATTTGGGTTTTCCTGTTTAATAGAATGTTGGCTTAGATTTGTCATATGAAACTTCATTGTGTTAAGATATATTCCTCTTATTCCAAGTGCTTTTAGCAGGGAGGGATGATGGAGTTTTGTTGAAGGGATTTTCTGCATCTATGGAGATGACCATGTAATTTCTGTCACTGAGACGATTTATATAATTTATAACACTCATATATTTACATATACTGAATCATTCCCACATATATGGAATAAAGCTAACTTGATCACAGTGAACAATCTTTTTCATGTGTTTCAATTTGGTTGACAAGTTTGTTTGTTTGTTTGTTTTGTCTCCATGCTTGCCTCCACATTTAATACGGTGACTGGTCTTTTTTATTACATCTTCGTCCAGTTTTGATATCAGGGCTATACTAGCTTCTTTTATTTTTATTTTTAAATTTAACAACTTTATTGAATTTGTAGAAGCATTCTACAGGAATATATTGCTTTAAAGAAATCACATAGCACTTAGCAGGTACATGTATGCATGCACATTTTAGAAGACAAGATAGAATGTGTAGTCTAAGAACACAGTAGTAGTAGACATGTACACCAAGACTGTATTTAATTATGCTTGAGAATATTTTCCATAGCATCTCTACAACTAGGATACCTTACCTTACAACCGTACAAATGAAAACAGGGTAACGTTGCTTCATACAGACACAGACATTGGGGTGTAGTAAAAATTCTTAAGGTTTTTAGAAAAAAAATAACTCATTGGTTTTAGCATCTGGATCTGAAATTTAACTACACTGGACATACAAAACACCTTTCAATACATGTAGAAAGTAAAAAAGTCCCATCTTTGGAGTGTCTTATTCATCTAACAAAACAGTCATAGTGAGTGAACATGAGGTATACCAGAACTCTACTTATCATCCCTAGCTGTGTTCCTCAAATGTGGTCCATGTACTTGTATAACCAGGAATTGTTGGTTACCTTCTCTATCAGACATAAAACTGTGCATTGCTCTTTCTATTCGTTTACTTAAAATGTGCATAAATGTGTTTATATGTCCATATAGCTATGCAGTTTACCTCTTATCATTTGTTTACAAAGTAGCTTCTTAAAGTGGTTTGGAAACTCTCCTTCCTTTCCTATTTCATGGTCTAGTTTGAGAAGAATTGATGTTAGTTCTTCTTTGAAAGTCTAGTAAAATTCACCAGTGAATTCATTTTGGACCTGGATCTCTTTTAAGTACGAAAGTTCTTAATTAGTTTCTATGCCACTGATTGTTACATATCTGCTTAAATTGTTTATCTTATCATGATTTTAGACATCAATAAATCAACCCATTTATCTCAGAAAATCCAAGTTTTTTAGATAAGAAGTACTGATTTTCTGAATTTCAACATGGTGTTGTCTGCACCGGCTCCCACTGAATCCCAATCCCGGGTGATGCTATGTATACTTTCTCTTTTTTTTCTTCTCTTGTTAGTTTTGCTAGTGTTTTGTTACCTTGTTTATCTATTCAAAGAACCAACTCTTTGTTCCATTGATTCTTTGTCTTACACTGGAGTTTTTAGCTTATTTTTACACTTCTTTAATGGCCGCTCCCAACCTTGTTTCTGTACCTACTGACCTGTGGTTTGTATTGATTCTCTTTGCTAGAGCTTTAAGGTGAACCATTAAGTTATTTATTCTTAAGGATTGAAATGGATATATATTAAGGATACAAATTAAATTTTTAATGCTGCATTACTGCCACCACTCTCAGAAAAGCTCCAGGTTTTAAGGTAGAGGAGCAAAGTGTGCAGCGTGATTGCCTAAGGTAGGCAAGGCTGAGGGCTACCCTTGGCCCTACGAGTATGTGGCAGCTCTGTTCTCAAGCATGTCCTAGACCTTTGAGGCTTCTTCTTAAAAATTAAAATATAATTACACCATTTCCCTCCACTCCCCTTTCTTCCTCCAACTTCTATGTTTCTCCCCAACCCTGGAGTCAGCCCTTCAAATCCTGGCCTCCTCCTCTTTAATTGTTATCGCTGCACACACATATACCTGCAACCCACTGGACCCCTCTAATGTTGTTCACTTGCATATGATTTCAGGACTGACCTCTTGGTATTGGATAACCAATTAATGGGGGTATCCCTAGGGAAGACTAAATCAACCTGTCTCTGCTGGCTTTAGTTACCTATAGTTTTGTTTTGTTTTTGTTTTTTTGTTTTTTTTTTTTGGTCGTCCAGGTATAGGACCCATGAGATTTCCCCCTTTACTGTTAATTTTATCAGCTTGTCTTAGGATTTATATTGCTTTGACAAAAAAACCCCACCATGACCAAGAAAGCAAGTTGGGGAGGAAAGGATTTATTTGGCTTACATGTTCACATTGTTGTTCATCATCAAATATATCAGGACAGGAACTCAAGCAGGGCTGGAACCTAGAGGCAGGAGCTGATTCAAGAGCTATGGAGGGGTGCTATTTACTGGCTTGGTCAGCCTGCTTTCTTATAGAATCCACGAGTACAAGTCCAAGGATGGCACTACTCTCCCCCATTGATCACTAATTGAGAAAATGCCTTATATATAGTTGGATCTCATGGAGGCATTGCCTCAACAGATGCTTCTCTCTCCCTCTCTCTCTCTCTCTCTCTCTCTCTCTCTCTCTCTGTCTGTCTGTCTCTCTGTCTGTCTCTCTGTCTCTGTCTCTGTCTCTGTCTGTCTCTGTCTGTCTCTCTCTCTGTCTCTCTGTCTCTCTGTCTCTCTGTCTCTCTGTCTCTCTGTCTCTCTGTCTCTCTGTCTCTCTCTCTCTCTCTCTCCCTCTCTCTCTGATGATTCTAGCTTGTGTCAAATTGGCACACAAAACCAGCCAGTATACAGGTCTTGCTCAAGCAACCACATTGTTGAATGAAGCTTTCCTATTGTACCGGCTGGTTTTGTGTGTCAACTTGACAAACGCTAGAGTTATCACAGAGAAAGGAGCCTCCCTTGAGGAAATGCCTCCATGAAATCCAGCTGTAAGGCATTTTCTCAATTAGTGATCAAGGGTGGGAGGGCCCATTGTGGGTGATACTATCCCTGGGCTGGTAGTCCTGGGTTCTATAAGAAAGCAAGCTGAGCAATCCAGGGGATGCAAGCCAGTAAGGAACATCCCTCCATGGCCTCTGCCTCAGCTCCTGCTTCCTGACCTGCTTGAGTTCCAGTCCTGACTTCCTTCGGTGATGAACAGCAATGTGGAAGTGTAAGCTGAATAAACCCTTTTCTCTTCAACTTGCTTCTTGGTCATGAAATTTTGTACAGGAATAGAAACCCTGACTGAGACACCTATTATGTCTTGGAGACGATCTCACAGCAGATTACCTGGTCATTTGGCTCTTACAATCTTTCTCCATACTCCTCCACTCCTTTCCCTGAGTGTAGGCCCTGTGATGTATCCAGTGGGTCTGGGAGCTCCAGGGTTAACTGTTCTCTTCAATTTGATGAGTTGTGGTTTTCTGCAATGGGCTCTTTTTATGGCTAAGACAAGCGTTTATGATGAGGATTGGGGGCTACACTTATCTGTGGGTATGAGGATCAATACTTAGATGTGATGAGAAATTGTGCTGGGATAGTAAATCAGACCTCTGATTTCTTGCTGAAGGTGGTCAGGGCTGTAAACTGTTTAAGACTGCCTTTTCCCCATTTAGACCAGAAGCTTATGGTACATTGTATTTTCAATTTCATTCAATTCTAGCAATGCTTGTCTTTTCTTTTCAATAGCTGTTCATTGTTCAACAGTGTGCTATTTAATCTCCATGAGGTTGTGTCCATTTTACAGTGTCTCGTAAGGATTTTTAGTCTCATTCCATTGTGATTAACTAGAACACACAGAATTATTTCAGCCTTCCTATCTTTGTTAGAACTCACTCTCTCCTAAAATATTATTATTTTAGAGAGTGTTCCATTGGCTATGAGGAAAATGTGTATCCTCCTGTATGTGGACAGAATAGTCTGTAGATATCTGTCAAGTCCCCTTTTATCTGTGATGTAATTTATTGCAGATTTTTTTGTCAGAATGACATATCAACTGGTGAGAGTGGGGTACTGAAGTCACACACTAACCCTAGTCCCCTGAGGTTAGTCTATGAATTTACAGCTAGTGGTATTTTATGAAATTGTGTCTGCTTGTGTTTGGAATATGAATGCTTAAAGTTGTAAAGCCCTTTTGATGGATTGTCAGCTAACCAGTATGAAGTTGTCTTTTGTGCATCCCCTCTCACTAGTTTTAATTTGACGCTTATCCTGTCAGATACCAGAGCAGTGATGCCTGCTTGTCTCCTAGGTTCAGTTTACTTGAATAAGGCTTTAGTTTGCTTTCTTCTGATAGGATAAATGCCACACAAAGCAAGACAGGGAGGAAATATTTGGCTTACAGGTTACATACAGTCTAACATGGAGAGAAGCTGGGGCAGGAGCTCAAGGATAGAATGGGAGCAGAAGCCACAGAAAAACACTTTTTACTGGCTGGCTCGACTATTAAATTAAGCTATCCAGCCCAGGACCCTCTGTCTAGCAGCACCTCCTGCCTAGGACACCCACAGGACACCCACAGGCTTGTTCTTCCTCCACTAGCAATCAGTCCAACCAGACAATCCAATGGAGGCAATTTTTCAATTGAGATTCCCTCTTCCCGGATGCATCAAGCTGACAACTAAAGTCATACGTCACAGATACCGTGTACCATCTTTTCTTCCTAGGGAAGTGCTGTTCTCTGCTGTCTGTTGCTGTGACAAACATTAAGATCAAAGGTGACTCAGAAAGGAGAGGATTTGTTTAGCTTACACATTATAGTCTGTCCTTGAGGAAAGCGGTCGCTGGAACTCACGGCAGGAACCCGGAGGCAGGAACCGAAGCAGTGGAGCCATGCTGCATGCTGGCCTGTGCTCTTGTTCTTATTCACTCGCTTTTCCTATCCAGCCAGAACTCCCTACGCAACCCCCTTGCCCATAGATGGCACCACCCACATTTGGGAATTGAATTTCAGAGAGGGAAAGTCACTTGTACAAGCACACACACAACTAATAAGTAGCAGAAGTAGGAGAAGAGACAGGCAGTGAGTCTTCAAATCTAAGTGGTGTGACTTTTTTTCCTTTTGTGGTATTGGATAACTGCCTTCAAATTTCTAACTAATTCTAACAGGTTTTGGGATGATATTTCTGCCCATCTCTAGTTGGCAAGAGGATGGACTGAATGCTTTTGCTTCTCATTGGCCTGGCAAGAATTCAGAAAGGTGGCAGGTATGGCTTGATCTCTGTCCTCTTCCACAAGGCCTCTCTGTTCTTGTTCCTCATCAAGCTCAGAGGCCCAGACAGTTGGACAGCCCCCCCTCCCCCTTTAGTCACACTGCCTGGACTAAGGCACATGCAATGACTCAACAATACAGTCTTGAAGACCTGCATAGTGGTGAGAACCATGAGGTGACCCCAGGAAAGAGGATCCTGGGGAGGGGCTATTGTTGTGTTGGAGTCTTGCCCATTTCTGGTGGGTTCTTTCACTTGTCCAAGCTTCAGTTTGCTCAGAGGTAAGCCGCAGCCTGGAGCTCATCTTTCCTGTAGCCATTGATGCATTTAGACTTCATACTTGAAATTTCCCTTAGAAGGCAATGAATGGTCCAGGCAGCTGTCTCCCTTTCTACTTTTTCCTGCTTAGCTTTCTTCTCCTTTACTTTCTGACATTCAGTTTCTCCACGTATAAAAGAAGACACATCATAAGTTCTTACCCCTGTCATTGTAAAGTATAGATGAATGTGTTACATAAACTCTGAGGTGCTGGGCACATCAATCAGAAGTGAATCAGCCACAAGTATTTGGAAGTACAAAACACATTTGATTTTCCTGCCAGAGAGGACTCAGTCCATTCTGCCTGCAGCTCAGAGGGGTCAGAGGCCAAGGGATGTGGTGATTCCTTGGCAAGAAAAAAAAGATGAAGAAAATTTGAATGCACCTTTCTTTAACATTGTATCAAGGAAGAAATGGTTTCAGCTGAATGTATCCAAAGAAATTACCCACAATTACAGGGTGAGAAAATTGAGCTGTGGATGTCTTTATAGAATGTATTTGCACATTAGGCTTTACTCCGCTTTGTATATTTTTGTATATTTATAGTTAGACACAGGTTTCTGTCTATCTGTTTATCAGTCATCTATCTATTGTTTATTATCTATCAATCAATCATCTATCTATCTATCATCATTTATTGTTTGTCATCTATCTACCTATCATCTGTTTATCATCCATCTCTCAATCATCTATCATCTATCTATATGTCTATCTATCTATCTATCTATCTATCTATCTATCATCATCATCATCATTATCTGTCATCTATCATTTATATATCTGTCATCTATCTCTCAATCATATATCTATTTATCATCATTTATTATCTGTCTGTCATCTATCTATCATATATCTATCTATCACTCTATCTATCTATCTATCTATCTATCTATCTATCTATCATCTATCATCTATTGTACTGGTTGATTTTGTATGTCAACTTGACAAACACTGGAGTTATCACATAGAAAGGAGCCTTCCTTGAGGAAATGCCTCCATGAGATGAAGCTGTAAGGCATTTTCTCAATTAGTGAGCAAAGGTGGGAGGGCCCATTGTGGGTGGTGCCATCCCTGGGCTGGTAGTCCTGGGTTCTATAAGAAAGCAAGCGGAGCAAGCCAGGAGAGGCAAACCAGTAAGTAACATCCCTCCATGGCCTCTGCATCAGCTCCTGCCTCCTGACCTGCTTGAGTTCCAGTCCTGACTTCCTTTGGTGATGAACAGCAATGTGGAAAGTGTAAGCTGAATAAACCCTTTCCTCCCCAACTTGCTTCTTGGTCATGATGTTTGTGCAGGAATAGAAACCCTTACTAAAACATCTATCTGTCTATCTATCTATCTATCTATCTATCTATCTATCTATCTATCTATCATTTATCTACCTATGATTTATCTATCATCTATCAATCGTCTATCATCTATCTCTCAATCATCTATCTGTCATCGTTTATGATTTGTCTGTCCTGTCTCTCTCTCTCTCTCTCTCTCTCTCTCTCTCTCTCTCTCTCTCTCTCTCTCTAGCTATCTATCTATCTATCTATCTTTACCAGATCTTCTTTCCTTCAGGCAGCACTTTTGTGTGTTAGCAAAAGAGCCATACATATCCCCCAGGGGATGTAAATTGTTCCCTCCTTCAAACACAAAAGACTTTGAGGACCATAGATGATGCACCCAGAGAGACAGTCATTGTTGAGCTGGAAAGTGCTTAAGTTCATCTAAGGATGCTTTCACTGTAGACTTTATAACTTCCTCCCACACATCAAAGTTGGTCTGTGCTACGAATCCCTCCCCCCCCCACCATGTGGCAGCAAATGACCTGGAGCTTCCTCATCTACCCTCATGAGATTTTGTGGCTTCCTTGGAGACAGGAACTGCTTCTCCTAGCCTTGGATTAGCATTCAATATGAGGTCTGTCATAGAAAATGGATTAGCCAGTGAAATCTATGTTCCCATTATAATAGACAAGCAGACAACATGGGTGCTGGAGACTTGGGGCAGGAGACTGCACTAAAGGAGGGCAGATGGGGAGGGTGAGGCGTAGCTTTCCACAGACAGCCACTGTCTAGTTTGTTTCTCTGTTCTTGTGATAAACACAAGGGGCCAAGACAGCTTGAAGAGGAAAGGCCTTATTTCATCCTACAGCTTACAGCCCATCATTGAGGGAAGGCAAGAACCTGAGATAGAGAGACCACAGAGGAGTGCCACTTACTGGCTTGTTCCTCATGGCTTGCTCTGCTTGCTTTCTTATAGAATTGAGGACCACTTGCTCAGCCCACAGTGGGTTGGGCCTTCCCATATCAACCTTCAAACAAGAAAATATCCGACACATATGACCACAGAACAGCCTGATGAAGTGGGTCTGATTCCTTAAGACTTTCTCTTCCCAGGTCCTTCTAGTTGGTGTCCAGTTGACAAAAACTAACCACACAGTCACCAACTTATTTCACTGAATAAACACCAGCAATAACTGTCTACCACAGAGTGTGAGGGTTCATACCTTTGTGTGTAAACTCAGTGAGAACAAGGATAGGAGTGACAAGACATTTCCAAAATCTCTAAAGTTGTCTCCAGGCAGCAGTAAGAACGGCTTGCAATTTGACCTTGTGGGTGTGTTTCTCAGTTCTCCTGGCATGTGTCACAGATCCTAACCTCCATGTCCACTTCTTCTCCTTGAAGAAGTAAAATCTCATGTCTCCTTAATATAACTGTGTTTTCAAAACTGGATCCCACTCCTTGTGGTGGCGGTGAAAGAATTCTGAAGTCACCTGCATCCTGTCTGCATCCATTTGTTACATACATGATTGCTTTGGGCTCAAGGGCCCCTGTCTGTGGGGACTTACTCATTAACTGAGGTATCATTGCTTTGGCTGGGTGAGACAACATTTTCCCAGTCGTCAAGGGGCTAGCAGCATTTCCAATTTATATATCCTTTTGTATAAAGAGATCTCGTTAACCATTTTGCTCATGAGAATGTGAATCTAGGAAACACCACACAAATCCACACACTAGCATTTGTAAACATCAAAAGACTCAAACAAATAACTTTAAGACAAAAAAAGAAAAGTGTATGCTAGTCTCCTGTCATCAGACTTCAAAAAAACAGGCTTGGACATGCCTCAGGGATGGCCAAATGAAATGTGGGGAGGGATGCTCATGGCAGAAGGTGAATGATGGACTCTTCTGTGAATTGGTAGGCCAAAGGGAGGGCCCTGGAGTGTGTACTTTTAAACATTACTTGGATGATTTAGATGTGGATTTCTAATTGATGAGCACTTACCTATGTAAACATATCTGCACACATAGTATGCTTCATACATTACTACACAAGGAATTCATTCTAAGATCCCAAGGTAGCAGGGAGATTTGAATGAGACTCTGTGCCCCAAAGCTATTGAGGCGTCTCTGTCATGCTAAATTTAAAGACACACAGACAAGGTTTGGCTCCTATTGAGAGAGACATAAAGAAATAAAAAAAAGTGGCAAGAGGGGATCCAGCCTTGGTTCCTTAGCTAAGTGCCCTGGGGAGGAAGCACACACGCAGTAGGGATAATTAGAGGAAGGGAATTCTCACTCCAACTTGAGTGAGAAATATAAGCTCGCCACTTAGGTCAGGCAAAGGCAGCAGACACAGGGGCAAGGAAGAAGCTCGGATGGGGTTTCAAACGTAATTTTTGAATCTCTTTTGAATTGGGCTGTCTGAGTTTGAATCCCACTCTGCTCACACAGTAATCATGCATGCCAGTTCCTGAGGGACTTAATGGTCTTCTTGATAAAATGGAGTTTGCAAGCTTATTCTCAAGGGATGGCAGATTACACGAGGTGATTTTGTAAAGTGGCTTTTCATCCCTGGCCTTTGAATAGCACCAACCTGTGGGTTTCCATGCTGGTGCTCTGAGCCTGTCCACGTCACTCACTTCTCTATTGCTTCACCTAAAATGGTGGAAGATCATCATACATGTTTGCTGTGCTCGGATCCCAAAGGCTCACATGTTGAAGGCTCGACTCCTGCCTGGGGATACTAATCTCTGAGAGGTGATCAGATCATGAGGACTGTGACTCAGTCAGTGAATTAATCCATTGGTGGATTTATCACCTGGTGATGTTATTGAAAAATGGTTGAAAATGTGAATTCTGGCTGGCAGTAAGAGGAGGGCACTGGGGCATGTCCGTGAAGGGTGTGTCTTGTCCCTGGTTTCTTGCCCATCAAGTGGTGAGCAGCTTTGCTCGCTGCCTCTTCTACTGTTCTGCTCTGCCCCCAAACAGGGGATGCAGATCAACATGTTCCCGTACAATAAGCCGAGATAAATATTTTCTCCAACAATTTGTGTTCCTAAGGTATCTTTGTCATTAGCTGAAAAGCTAGTTAGCACAGTATGTCAGGGGTACTTACGAAGCTTAAATAATAACGGAGACATGTGAAATACCTAGTTCAAGGTCTGACGCACAGTCACTCCTAGGCGCACATTCAACAGTCAAGTGTAGTAACTGTTCTGCAAAGTGCTCAGGGCACTGTAGCTCACAGTGCCTTTCTTGTGTTTCTGCCGGGATGGAAAGGCTCAGGAACCACACAGCTCTGAGAGGAAGCCTCCTCAGTAGAGACCCTGCAGCTACCAAAGGAGGGGATTCCCCACTGAGCTGGGGGGCCCAGGAGCCTCCGGCTAGCTCCTTCTCTTCTTCTCTTCATTGCTTTTTGTCTTCTTCTGATGAGAAAGTCACACCAGGAACCACATCTCATGAGATTTATGGGAGGGTCCAGAGTGTAGAGGGACAAATCCAGGGATGTCTGCCCTTTGCTCCCGGGAGCCGAGGGCAGGGCTTCTATAGGACTTTTTAAGGGGCGGAGCTTTTCAGGGTAGGGATTTCCAGATCGAGGATTAGTGAGATTTCAAGTCCTGAGTTTGGGGAGCTCAGTCAGGGTCTGGTGGATTTTCCTGTTCTGGGATTGGTGGGTTTTCATGCTCAGGCACTGGTGGAATTTTTTGGGAAGCTCAGGGATTGGTGGGGTGTTCCTGCTCAAGGACTGGTGGCTTTTTTCACCCCTTCTCACTACATCGGGCCCATGGGTTAGGATGGCAAGTCCTTCCTGGCTGCAGGCGGCTTTGGCTGAGGTGTCGTGTCTGTGGGGCTGCCCTGAGAGGCTGGAGGGGAGGTGCTGCCACTACGGACAGGTCCTGAGGGACAGACAGTTCCTATGGTGGTATTTCATGAAGGCTGTAGGCTGTAGGTTGTAGGTAGAAAGGAGATGCGTGTGCAGTAGAGAGTTCCTGTGATCGATATAGGCTGCGGAGGTATCCTGGTACCACTGTTTTGACAGGAGCCGCCATTTTGACAGGAGCCGCCATTTTGACAGCTCCTGTAGGAATATTTTACAGTGGCCGTAGACTAGTATGGGAAGGAGGGAGATGCTCTGATGGCTTTTGCAGCATGCAGCTTAGGGAATTCCCCTTCAGATCTAAGCCACACAATTATGACTGAAATGCAGTGTGGGGACTGGATTAGAAGGCCCCAAACTTGCCCACTCAAGCCGGATGTCCAACAAGAGGATGCTTCCATTTGCCCCAGCTCAGTTCTATCCAGCAGAGGTCCAGACCATCCTGAACAACAAGCTGGCATGATTTCCTTTCTGAGAGAGAAGCAGGCCCACTCTCAGAAGGGACCTTAACTGCCCTGTCTATTCTGTGGATCGGTATCTTGGCAATGCAACGGCATTACTAAACAAGGGGCCGGCACAGTATGGTGAGAATTTGAACTTACATGGCCCATATCAATAGGCAGTTGAGTTTGCTTGTGAGTGTCACGCACGCTGGAAGTAGGCAGGGCTAAAGGCAAGATGGGACACCAGTGAGCATCTCTACACCCCAGACCTGAGTGTTTCATTTTTTCTTTATCAGGCCTAGTCAGAGCCACAGACATGAGTGCCAAGGCCTGGTCTGTCTTGTTGACAAACCATTGTGATGAGAGCCTGCAGGTCCTGGGTTCTTACCCAGTGGTGTGGTGGCAAGCTGCCTTCTGTCTATTCAAACCTGTAATAGCAAGTTATATTCCAAGGTATCACCAAGGAAATTCTATTGTAGGAAACATATGACATTTGAAAATGACTGGAACATGACAGGATTTCATGTACACAGGTGTAGAGTTCATTCTGAGTGTCCAGAGGGAACTTGGAGAGCAAGAAGAGTGACAGGGAACAGAAAATTAATGGCTTAGGATGGCCAGCCTGGAAAACCCAGGGAGCAAAAGATCCTCACTGGGCATGTGAGAGGGTTTAGTGAAATCTGGGCTTCCTGTGCATGCGCACGTGTGTGTGTGTGTGTGTGTGTGTGTGTGTGTGTGTGTGTGTGTATGCATATGTGCATACATATGTGTGCCTGTGTGTCATAACACAAGGAGCTTCTAAACCTCTACACTTTGAGTCCTCTACCTACACTGGACCCTGCTCTGTTCTCTTGGCTTCAGGAGCAGCAGATTCATAATTTAATGTGTCAATGACTTTGAAACGGAAACCCAAGCTGGAGCTTAAACCCAGCCACAGACCTGTGTGGAACACAGGGCCAAGGAGACTGCGCACAGACTGCTCACAGACAGCACGTGCACGTGCGGAGGGCTGTTTTGTTTGTTTTGTTTTAAACTGAAGTGTCTTCTCGGGGGTTTTCCTTGACTGCAATCCATTTATCTGAGTAGCTCCTACCTCCCCCCACCCCCCCCCCCCCGCCCCCGCCCCGAGCAGTTGTCTTACACCGCTCTGGAAGTTCCATTTTCATGTCTAATTGCCTTTCTTCTCTGTCATTTTCCAAATTAGACAAGAAGTAAGCATATTTTAAGATTGTTTTTTTTTTCTTTTTGTCTAGTTAGCTGAAAGGCAAAAGCCTCAACTTTGGGGAGGCGCCAGTCTTGGGCAAGGACAGTCTCTGCCCTGAGCCCAGGAACACTGGGGAGAAATGGCTGAGTTCGGATTGTAGGGGTCATGGGGAGCGTCCTGAGCTGGAGGCAGGAGACTTTAATATTCATCAGCAAATCCTCGGTGTGTGAAAAGTCAGGTCTAATCTTGTAAAAATCTACCCTACAGGTCCTAATGGAAGCTGACACCCAGGGGTTCTCTCAGGCTCCTACCTCTTCATTCCCAAACTGACCGGAGGAGTGTAAAGAGCGCTCCCTGCACGTTTAATATTTCTAATGTGCGGCTTGCCTTGTAGCCTCCGGAGAAGGACAGGTATTCATTTCCATAGATTACTTTTTAACCATTTTTTTTTCAGAGTGGGGGTGGGGGGGTGGTGAAAGAAAACAGAGACAGAACAGATGCCTCCAGCCCTTTGATCAACTGCTCTGCAGACAACCAGGCTGCCCGCTAGCACCTCTTTAACTACAGCTTGCCAGGAAGAAAATGAGTAGTTTTAGCTCTGCAATTACAGTGCCTGCTGAAGGCCTGTCATCGCAGCCAGGAGGACCTGATCCCAGCAGCTCTGCTGCCCCAGAATTACAACTGCTGGGCACAAAGTTAAATACCCCCTGGGATGGTGCAGCTTCATATAGGCCCAGAAGCTCAAGCCAGCCCTCCCTCACCCCTCAGCCACTATAAATATGAAAAACTGAAAGCAAGCATGCAGGGTCGGCCAGGCAGACAGAAGGGATGAGGAACACGAGACAGTGGCCTTATCGCCCGCCCGGGAGTTGGGAATGCAACTGTGCCTATGTGGGACAGAAAGATAGGAAGCATTAACTTTCTATTGGTTTGGGTCAAATGGGAAAACATAGTAACATGACTGCTCACCTGACCCCCCAATATCTATACGAGATATATCATTCTTGTGCCTACTGTCCCGAGTCCTCAATCTTTGGCTCCGCCCCTTCCTTTGCTTGTGTGATGGGCACCTGGACTATCCATAAACAACCTTGGTTCCTGCCTCTCAGTCTCTGTAATTTCTACTCTTTCCTCTTAGAGCCCTCTCCTTCCCTCACTGTTTCTCAAGTGACTGTCCTTTCAGGGATTCATTCCTCTGCAGAAGCTCCAGAGACACTGTGCTGTGGCCCTAGCATGCCATGGAGCCTATCTGGGGTCCTTCCAACAGGGATCTCATTTACTCACTGTGAGCTCCTTAGAGTTTTAAGGGTTTGGTCATGCTAGCTACCCAGTGCTGGATGCCGTGGCGGATACAGGCAGAACTTGGAAACGCTTCGATTAGATAAACAAGACAAATGGTAAATTTTCAGAAGAGAAAAATGGAAGCTCACAGAGATGAGGTGGATGGGCATGCCAAAGGTGAAACTGAGGCCTAGGTCTGCCTGAGTCCAAAGCCAATCTGTCTGGAAGGGAGGGAAGGTTCACTTCTCAACTAGACACTATGTTACCTGGACCACTGGGACTGGAGCAGGGAATGAACAGGATCAGATGCAGAAATCTCCAGGGGCATCCATCCCCAAAACTTGGGCACTGAGCTTCCAGAGTCAAAGTGAACAGCAGACTCAGTGCGTGCCATATCAGGTTCAAAAATAAAGACAGGATGCTCTCTTTTAATCCATGCTTCAGGGCCAGAGAGGATGCCCATTGGCTTTGAATCACTAAGCATCCATTCTATCTCTCTGGGCTCATTTCTCTGCTGCACCCTGGGCACAAATTAGAGGTTTCTAAGGCTTATCCTAGGCCCGTTTGTTAGAACAGAGATTCAAGCTCTGGCTGTCACTGCTTCACGGTAGCCTGGGTCGTGCAATGGCTCCTGCCCTCTGTCACCATGTTGCTGGGGCAGGTGTGTGATGAACCCTTCTACCCCAAGGCTGCCCTCCTGTTCTCTGACAGCATCTGACTTGAGTTCCTCAGGCAACTCCTGAAGAATGTGCAAAGAGGAGCTGGTGATGAAGACCAATTGCAGACACGACAAGACACTGGTATTCTTTGGCTCCACGAGGCCGGGATGGTGGAGGGGGAACTCTCCTGACTTTCCATGGCTTCAGCGATGACAGCTCCTAGTAAAGTCACAGATGGCTCCAGCCCGTCCCCCTGGGGTATGGGCTTTCTATTCATGTGGCTTTTACTTTTATTCCTCTCGGCTCATCAGCAGAGATCCTTTTATTTTAAGAACAATGAGAGAGGACAGCTGGGGAACTGCTGCCTTTACTTGCTGAAATTCTTTTGACATTTGCTCATTGCTTCGTAATTACATCTCCGACTCTGTCTTCTCCCACAAATTAGGGTGAGAGCTCAGTTCCAGGTCTTCACTGGCTCATTCATTTGTTGATTCAGTTAAATAAGTAGTTACTTGTGCCCGAGGAGATGGGAAGGAAGCAACATTAGCCTCAATGTACCATGTCAGGCGCCCATCGGCGGACCAGAGCAGGCCCAAGTGTGCACTGCACTCCTACTATGCATCGAAGCACTAGCCCATCTTGTGCACCAGACGTTGGCTCAAGTTCCGGATTTACCCTTGGAGCAACCTAGTCTTGAGAGCTGATGCCGGCTTGGAGAACCCCAAGATTAAACAATAAGTAATCAGAAATCGGCAACACCACCAGTGAAAAGGGCCAGGGAGAAAGGCACACAGAGCCTTTGACCTAGTGGACTGAGCAGGCTTATCCCGGGAAACATGGCTGGGCCTGGCCTGGCGGATAAATGGAAACAGGCAGTGTGCATCTGGTATTAGAGCAGCTGTGTAAGAATGAGGAACTGAGCCAGGTACTCGTGGCTGGAGCACAGAATCAGGGCCCTCCGTGAAAGATGTGTTGAGGGTAGATCACGCAGGGTTTCACGGCCCATAGCAAGGGGTGAAACCTTGGTACTCTCCTTATTTCGGTTATTATTACTAATTTTGAACCGAAGAGACTGAGTCTCAGAGAGGTTTCTTTACTCAGCCAGCAAACACCCGTGAGCACCTGCTGTGTACTCAAGCTGAGGCCGCCTCTAGGAGTGGGTGGGCTGGGCTCTTTGATGTGCAGTTCTTAAGTAAACAACAAAGGCAGGGTGGGGTCTTATTCCAAAGTCTTCACTCTGTGGAGGACTCAGGACTCAGCCTGGGATAAGAGGTGCCCAGGGATCTTCTCTAAAGTGGTTTGTTCATGGGACCCAGACAAGTGACCTGCCACGCCCCACTAAGAGGGTGGCTCCCACCGTTAAATTCCTAAAGAGGGGAGCTGACGAAAGAGGGCCAGGACTGTGGTCCTTGCTAGCTATGTGATGGAAGAAGAAAGTTCTTTGGTCTTGTCACTGCTGGAGCAACCTCAGATCCACACTCTCGTCTCATTCCTGTCTTTGTAGATTAAAAATGGTCAAAGAGATGGCAGAAAGCCATCCTCGACCTTTGCTCCTGCTCAACTGCCGGCTGTGAGCAACCTAAGGTGAGACAGGAAAGGATGTACCACAGAACCCATGTGCTCACGAGAAACAACGAAACAACGGAACGGCCTATTGTCCACGTACTGTTCCTTTGTTGCTGTTTTAGGTTTCGTTTCTTCTTTTTCTTTTTCCCAAGGACGTGGGAGGTTGGGCGAGACAAGGTCATACTTCGTAGCTCAGGCTGGTGTGGCGGGAGGGGGTGCCTTGCCCATGCTGAGGCATCCCTCCCACTCAGGTACCAGCTATACGGTGGGTCTAGTATAAAATGAAGTTTATTTGGGGCATGGGAAAGGGGGTGTGGAAAAGAAAGGGGGCAGAGAGGGACAGAAAAAGAGAGGAGAGAGAAAGAAGGGAAGAGGCTGGCCAGGAACATGTAGCGAAGGGTTGGGGGCGGGGAGAGGTGGGGGGCAGCTTAGGGGGAAAAAGAAAGCCTCAAGTGTTGTCTTTTAATAGCAACCCAGTCTCTAACCTGGCTGTTGCTAGGTAACTGTTGAGTGGAGCCTAGAAGAAACGTTAACACAGGCTCCACTTGAACTATCTAGCCCAGGATCGTCCTGAAGTCAAGGCGATCCTCCTAGATTTGCCTCCAAAGTACAGGGTTCCCAACCATGCACCATCATGTTTAGCTGGACCAATGCATTTTGAGGTACTCAGTTTTGAGGTATTGCTATTAATTAATAGCTGAAACTCCACTGAGTGTGCCCCAAGAGAAAGAGGTCTAGAGTGACCCGCATCAACAGTTCTTTGAAGAGAACATATGAACAGCAAACAAGCATATGAAGAACTGCTTGAAAGTGCCAGTCATCATAAAGTGCCACCAAAACCACAGCGAGATGCCACGTTACTCCTCTCGGCTAGCACAAGCCCAGGTACTTCCGAGTCACTGTGACGGACTACCTGATGCGACGCTCTAGAGAGGAGAGGTTAATCCTGGGCTGCCATTCCAGGAAGGCTTGCATCCTCACATCCAGGCAGCATGGTGGAGTTCCTGCTGGCAGGAGTGTGTAGCAGAGGAGAAACCAGTGGGAACCTTGAGAACCAGGAGTGAGCACAAACTCCAAAGATACACACCTAGTGACCCCATTACACAAGCTGGGACTCCTCGCCAGCAGGTTCCACAGCCTTCAAAATACTGGCCCAAGCTGCCTGCTGAGTTTTCAAAAGCTTGAACCTGGGAGGGACATTGCAGATTTAAATGTCAGCTGCCATTTTCAGAGCGGACCACTGGGAACTAGAGTACGTGCTGGTGAGGGTATGAAGAAGTGGAGACAGAGAGAGCTCAGCCACTGTTAGACGTGAAACGGTCTCCAGATGCTAAAAATAGAGCTGTAGAAGGGGGTAGGCATCTCGTTTCTGGTCACAAGCCGAAGGAACTGAGCCAAGGCGCTTTGGGTTATCTGCATCCCCTCATCACTGCAGTACCACTCCTAAAAGGCAAGGTCTGGTGGAGCCTAAGTATCCACTGATGTGTGAATGGATGAATGAAGGGAAAAGATGGGTACCTGTGATGTAATATTACCCTGCCTTAAAATGTAAAGAATTCGCATGTAACATGGATAGGCATGGAAGACATTACATATGATGGCATAAGAAACAGACCAGTTACCACATCCATAGGGGATCTCTAAGATAAGCCAAGCTCACAGACTCAGATGGAGTAGTAGTTGCCCCCAGCTGAGGGGTGCTTTTCTTTTCAATAGATTACTAATGAAATTAGGAATAGATTCCTGGGGTGATCTGAATGAGAAATGGCCCCATAGGCTCCGGAAGTTGAATTTACTCAGTACTCAGTACTTAGTACTCAGTACTCAGTGAATGTCCCCCATAGGCTCAAGAAGTTGAATGTACTCAGTAAGCACTCAGTGAATGTCCCCATAGGCTCAGGAAGCTGAATATACTCAGTACTCAGTACTTAGTACTCAGTACTCAGTGATGTTCCCCATAAGCTCAGGAAGTTGAATGTACACAGTACTCAGTTAGTGACCCTGTTTAGGGAGGCGCAGGAGGCAAGGCATGTTACTGGTGGGGGCATTTGAATGTTTTATAGCCATACTGCATTTCCAGTTTGTGTACCAGCTTGCACCACTTGTAGACCACAATGTAGACAAAATATCTTCCTCTTGCTCTGAGGTGAGTGATGGACTCAGGACTGGTCAGAGGGAGATGGGCATTTCTCTGGACAGTAACTGGTTCATAGGTGAGCACGTAAAACTGAGGTTGTCGGAGTTCGTTCTCAGGACTCAAGGGGCCAAGAAAGAAAAAGGTAGGCTTTCCCCCAGCCCCACTACATCTGAAACCCAAGAGGAAGTGAGTCTGCAACTGTTAAATGCTGTCTTATTACCACATAAAGAAAGACTCATAGAAAAATGGAGCCCGGATCAAAGAAAGCAGAACCATGACATGGAGAAACAGTGTGGAGCCGTCCTCTGAAGGCTGGATGTTGCTACACCGGAAAGTATGGCATTCTGGAGTGTATAGTTGGGAGTCTACTGCTCTCTCCCTGTGAGGGCCATGAAAGCCAACTGCTCAGCCCCACTGCCCTGGAGCAGAGGTGATTGACAGCCCTGCTCGTTCTCCACTGGAGCCAACCCCACCCATGACTGTCCTCACCTGGTTGCTTTGCTCTAAACTTACCCAGCGGCCTGGCCCCAGAATACACTGCTGCCCCAGTTCTCTAGTTACATTCACGCCTCATTCTTTCTATCTCTCTGAGCGTTCTGGAAGCCTGACTCTTTTAGCTCTTCTCTGCTGTAGTTTCAAGAGTTAATGGAACCTGGAAAGGCCTTTGGGAAACAGTGGGGATTAGATGAGGTCTCCAGGACGGGTCTCCTAGGATGGCCTCAGTGGAAAGACTTGCTGAAGCCCCTTCCCCATGTTAGGGTGTAGCACAGGGCCCCTAGCGGTGCCTCTGTAGCTGAACACATTCCTGTTTCCTTCTTTCTCACTCACTTAGTCTTGAGATTTTTGCTAGGAAAACAGAAAGATGGACTACGGTACATGTTCATCAGCTGAAAGGAATAGAATAAAGCCAAATGCCCCCTCCCCCCAAATCCTTCACTGCACTATGACAGCTCTCTGTATTGGGCAAACTGTGTTATAAGACGATTAACCACACTTTAAAAATGTTAATTTATCTCTCCCTGTGCTCAGGACCTGACTAGATGACATTATATAGCAGAGGCATCTGATATTTCTAAATAGGCCCTTACCCTTTTCTTCACTTTTGGAAAGGGTGGGGTGGGTTATCACTTTCCCCTTGGCCTTTGGACAGAAATAGGTATTTCTCATACCCTTTGCCTCACTCCAATCCTACCTCGTCTCCTCTTCCCAAGGAGGTTTTCTACTGATTGTCTGGGTACGTCTGTCCTACTGTCTCCCAGCAGCAAGCACATCTGCACGGGCTTGATGGTAGACTCTGACGTCTCTTTAATTGGCTCCTGTGTGAGCTGTGTTGGTAAATGCAATTGACTTTTGAAATAGCACACCGCTGTGGCCTTTCATGCCTGGGACAGGAACACAGCAGCAGCTGGTTTCCTGAAGAACTAATGGAAATCAAATATATCCAGGGATATCTCTGGCCTGGCCCACTTTTGTAAAGGAGTGGTCAGCTACATGGGGCTGTGCCCGCCACTGGCATGGGCATTTCTCAAATGTACGCTGTGTCTGATGATCATAATGGTTGGTATGGATTGCCCTGGACATCAGCAGAGTAAACAAAAAACATTAAAAACCATATGAGACATGAACAAAGGGTGAGAAATTATAGGAAAATAAAGCGGAAAGGAAGGGGATATGGGAGGGGAATGGAAAGAAGAAAGGAGGAAGGGGGAGCTAATGAGAAAACACACACACACACACACACACACACACACACACACACTGCAGTGGAAGCCTTCACCTCATATCACATTTAATTGCCCCAAAGGTCACCGCTACTCTGCAGGTGAACCCAGAGCCTCTTGTATGTAAGGTGGAGCCAAGCTTCAAATCCACATGTATGGCTCCACATCTAACATTCTGTAGGTTCTTAATGGCAGGGATAGAGCCAAGAAGGCACAACACTGAATGCCAACCCAGCCAGAGCAACTGCTCACTTCTGAACTGACTCCTAGAAACGAAAAATACACCTGCCACCAAGCCATCTCCTAGACAGGCAAGGGGGACAGGGTGGGGGAGGGGCAAGCTTCCATAGGGAGTGGAGGCCAGGCATCCTCAGGGCTGTGTTACCATGGGGCGTCATGCGACCACTCACATAGAAGCAACTCTTGAGATGCCCACACAGCCCCTCACCCGAGTGTCCACTTTGACCCTACAGTATAACTCTCACCCGGTTACCTACCTTACCTGGTCTTTGCCTTCCTTCTGATGGTGAAGTTAGCAACACAGCCAGCGGTCTTGCCCTTTCTCTCTAGCCTCACTCACTAGAAACAATAATTGTTTAAGAAACTCAAACTGAGGTGTAATTGCCTCCTAACAGTGTCAAGAAATGGGACTTCAGGGCTGGAGGTACGTGTGGCTCAGCTCGATTGTTGCTTTTGCCAAGGATCCTGGTTTGGCTCCCAGCACCTGCGTGGAGGCTCACAACCATCTGTGACTCCAGTTCCAGGGGATCTAATGCCCTCTTCTGACCTCTGTGAGCACCAGACATACATGTGGCATACAGACATACACTCAGGTAAACACTCACACAATATAAATAAATAAATAAATAAATAAATAAATAAATACCGCCTTTAAGAAGCATTCAGGTCCCGAGCTCTGCCTCTCTGCACAGATTAAAGCCACCTTGAGAATGGACTAGTTACCATAGGAGCTGGTTCGTTGTGTGAGGACAGTCTTTCCATGTCTAACTTTTACCCTGTTTCCCTTTCTATGAGGCAGCCCAGGAAGAGAGAGGCCTTCTAGACCCCACCCTTCATCCTGGCTTTCTCTGTCTCTGGAATCATGAAGCAATCAATTTGTTTTCATTATAGACCATCAAGTTGGTGGCATCTTGTTGGTGGCTCGGCAGACTAGGGCAGGAGCCACGGCTATAACCCTTTCAAGTTCACCTCGAAGTCCTCCCAGGCCAGAACGTCATAGCTTCTTTGCGCTGGCAACCATGATGCAGCGGCTGCGTGTTCACCCTGGGGCCTGGGTGCCCTGGCCCAGCTTCTTCTAGGATCTGGTGCATCTCTAGTACCTTGGAGGGGATGCTCACAAGCCACCACAGAAGTCTTTTACTCCAGCCGACTGCCACTAAGTCATTTTGTGTCCTACCTCTACAGAGATTCGATCCCTGGGCACTGAGTGGCTTCAGGGCACGCTCATCAAAACCATCCCTCCACCTTCAGCCCCACTAGCTCCACAGTTGCAGAAGGCTCCAGCAAGAATTTTGTATTGAGCCCCAGGGACAGAGCCAGTGGGAGCTGTCCCTACCATCTTCAGCCTTGTGGGCAGAAACACGTTCCCTTTCTCTTTTAGTAAAAGCCAACGGACCCTAAACCACCTCTAAGTAGAGTTCTAGGTGGCCTGTTCTTGCCTGTCTGGAACTGGCTCAAGCTTGTCTGGCTTCCAGAGAGGACCCAGCTCGGGCGTGTACCACCAACCAGGATTAGGGATTTTCTTATTACAAAACAAAACAAAACAAAAAACCCCAAAAACCCAATAAGCCATTATAACATGGGCAGGAAAAGTGCTTCTTTCTGCTGTTTACATGGAGAGGCTAAGCTTAAACAGTCACACGAGGGGTCTCATGGGGTTTGATGCTTCCCTCCTGCTCCTCTGTCAGCATCTTGTTCTGCAACCCCGGCCTCCTCGGCTTGCATGACTCCCCAACCTGAGTTGCCTCATCTCTGTAAGAGAAGTTGGCGCTGGCCCACCTTCCTGAGACAGCTCGGATGGGAGACATCTGCGGACAGCCACAATGTTCACTTGGCTCCCAGCGTGCAGAACCTGCCCTCAGACCCTCAGCTCCCAGGGGATGGGCCAGCACCAGTGACCTCTGAATGGCAGTTTAAACTATGAGCTGCTCCTCATTCTTCATCTGAGAAATGATCCTTGAACCCTAACTTGGCACTGTTAATGAGCGAGCACTGTAAAAATGCATCTAATTCCACAGGGCTCTTGTCAGAATTGAACAGCAATGAATATGACAGCCTTGGAAACTATGGCAAATTTAATCAATTATTACTGTCACCACAAGCCTGTCACTAGGTGGCATTAGAAGCTCCATAACCAGGGTCTGGCCCTGATTCCACTGGAGGGTTCTCCTTAGGGAGCACCTAAGTCATTGCACCCAGCGTCCTCTGGATGTGGCTTGCTTCCCCGGGGCACCTGAGGGCTCAGATGAGCACTGTCCCCTTTGTAGATAAGGGAACTTATAGTCAGAGAGGTGATCCTGTCGCTTCAGCATTGTCTGGAGTGGAATGAACAGCCCCTCCTCAGCAGTGTCCGCTGTTACCTATGAGTTATCAACAGGCAAAAGAACCACCCACGCACGTGTTAGGTCCATGCCCAGCAGACCAGACTGTACTTTCAAAGCGACATGATAAGTTGAGTTATGACCCAGGGCCCAGAGGTGTGCAGCCAGCTGTGCTCCCTAGTGCTCACAGGCCTGGTAGGGAAATCTGATCCCACTTGTATCCCTGTGACTGCCGCAGGGCCAAAGATAGGGTTAGAAAGAGACTGCTTTGCAGACATTGGTGCCCTCTACTGGTCGCATCAAGATATGCAGCTTCAAGGGAGAGGGTGCAGGCTTAAACAAAATCAACATATGGCACTGGTAAGTACCCTTCATTCTGTAATACCTGGAACCAGAGGTAGTTTGTATCTCTGTTTTTAAATTTTACTTTAGAAAAATGTAGATAATTAGATATCTTAGGGGCGGGGTCTGTACTGGCCGGTTTTGTGTGTCAACTTGACAAAAGCTGGAGTTCTCACAGAGAAAGGAGCCTCCCTTGAGGAAATGCCTCCATGAGATCCAGCTGTTAGGCATTTTCTCAATTAGTGATCAAGGGTAGAGGGCCCATTGTGGGTGGTGCCATCCCTGGCCTGGTAGTCTTGGGTTCTATAAGAAAGCAAGCTGAGCAAGCTAGGGGAAGCAAGCCAGTAAGAAACATCCCTCCATGGCCTCTGCATCAGCTCTTGCTTCCTGACCTGCTTGAGTTCCAGTCCTGACTTCCTTTGGTGATCAACAGCAATGTGGAAGTGTAAGTTGAATAACCCCTTTCCTCCTCAACTTATTTCTTGGTCATGATGTTTGTGCAGGAATAGAAACCCTGACTAAGACAGAGTCCAAGCCTACACAAAAATTATTGATATTTTGTATACCTTACACACATGGATGGACAGATACTGTAATGACTTTCAATAGCATTGTGTACAAAACACAGTTTCCTGGCATAGATATAGAATTTCCCACTTCTGGCATCAGAATTTAGAACAATTTGCTCTTCCAGTCTTGCCAGTAGTGGAAATCACATGCCATTACTTCTAAGTGGTCTCTCCTTGAGCAAATGATACATCTCCTCGCTTCAGATGTGGGCCAACAATCAGGAACCAGGGGGACTCAGGCTCAGTTAACTCACCAGATGGATCGTGGCAGGTCACTTGAGTTTCTGCGGTTCTCTCAGGCTCCTGTCACAGCCATCTGATGTTTGTCTCAACACCACATCCAGTCCAACCAACACTGTATTCAAAGGTAAGAAAAGAGCGTATGGGTCAGAGGATGCCTCTCTGGTCTTGCTGTCTAGACGTAAGTTAAGGCAGGCTGAGGAAAATGGATATCAAGTTTCATCTTTGAGAACCGTAGACTGACTATGTGTGTGAGAAGTAAGGAAAAGAGTTATTGATGAAGATCAAACAAATGTTTGAAGATCGAACACCTGTTCTGTCCCTGGCTACACGTGCTATTGTTTCTGATGCTCAGAACTACCTCCCAGGGTAAGTACCATTGTCCCATTTTACAGAGAACTTAAACATCCCGCATAGGTGCCCAGAAAACCATGTGACAGAACACAGATCTGGACCGAAGAAGCCAGCTTCCACATCTACGAAAAGCCACTGAGCCCTTCACTTCCCTGGAGGCAGTGCACAGGGGCCTTTACCCCGTCACCTTTCTGCGTCTTCCCGGTGCCAGTATCGGCCTGGGACAGGGTCAGCGCTTCACTAGGGTAAATTTACGGGCTTCCCGGTGGGCAGTAACGTCAGCGCCTTGCATCCATTCTAGCCACGCTGCTGCACGGAGAGTGTCTTTGTTTTTTCCCCACTCGGGCAGGGGCTAGGCCAGCCCTCTGCCCCTCTAGCCCCTACCCCTCTGCAGAGTTCTCTCCTTGGGACCTGGACCTTGCCAAGCATGGGTAGTTCTCATCAGTAACAGAAAGAAGAGGAGCTGATGACGGTCATTGCAGTTAAAGAGCGGACAGGACGCCTGAAAAATACCTAGTGCTATTCCACTAATCGTTCATAAACATTTTGATTTTATCCCTAAAATTATTGGTTACTATTTTACTTACTGCTTTAATACTTGCTGTGTGTATTAGCTGTCATGACCAAGGCCTTTCTTTTCCTTTTCTCTTCCTTTCTGTCTATTTCTCTCTTTCTTCTCTCTCTCTCTCACTCTCTTTTCTTTCTTTCCTTTTCTTTCTTTCTTTCTTTCTTTCTTTCTTTCTTTCTTTCTTTTTTTTTGAGGCAAGAGTTTATTTGGGTTTACAGATCCAAAGGAATGAGTCCATTCTAACTGGAAAGCACGCAGCTGGCATGGTGGCTGGCTGGTAGTGGGGGCTGGAAACTAAGAGGCCACATCTTCAAACATGAATCAGAGAGAGTGAACCGGAAGTGGGTCGAGGCTGTGAACTCTCAAAATCCACCCCAGCCACACACTTCCTCCAGCAATCCCAGAGCATCCCTCCAAATAGGGTCACCAACTGGGAAGCAAGTACTCAAACCCTGAGCCTGTTGCGGGCATTTCTCATTCAA
>JADRCD010238872.1:0-40724 GCA_019843815.1 Montemys delectorum
TTCTCCTGCCTTTACCTCTTGAGTACTCAAATGAGCCCCTACACCTTACACTCTGTTTTTGTGGTGCTAGGCTGTATCTTCACCAGTGGCTTCTCCCAGCTTTTTTTCCAAGGCTCTAGCTCTGACACAGAGCCAAACCTAAGCTTCTCTCCATGACCCCATTCATGCCTTCAAAACAAGTACCCTTAAATGATTCAAGCACATTACTAATTTTGGGTTTCAGCATGAGAAGCAGCCGTGGCTACCCTGAACTAGGCTCTGTGCTGACCCAGAGAAATAGTCCCAGCAGATTTCACCTCGGTGATTCTGGTCTTAAGGCAGGGTTTATCTGTGTAGGCCTGGCTGTCCTGGAACCTGCTCTATAGACCAAGCTGGCCTCAAACTCACAAAGATCCTCCTGCTTCTGCTTCCCCAATGTTGTGATTAAAGGCATGTTCCACCACTGTCGGCCACTAGAATTTTTTTTAATCACTGCTAATTTCTCAGCCCCAGCTGACCATTATCAATTGTCCAAGCAAAGGTTTCCCTTTAGTAGTTCTGGTCTTTTGGTTAATCATAGCTAATTCTTAAGCACCAGCTAACCAAAACCACAGATTTTTAATTCAAAACTACTTAATAAGTGGTTGCTTCTCTCGGAATCTTTTTACAAGTCAGACCCTCATTATCCATACTGGTTTCAGCATTATCTTCTAAGTTTCTATAGAACAGCCCACTGAGCTCTGAGCACTCAGTGCCTTTTCTGTGTCAAAGTTCCAAAGTCCTTCCACAATGTTATCCAGAACACAGTCAGGTCTGCAATAGTACTACCCCACAATCTGGCTTTAACTTTTGGTTTTGTTAGGGTTTTTATGGCTGTGGTAAACACCATGACCAAAGACACCCTAGGGAGAAAGGGTTTATTTCGGCTTATAGTTCTATATGACACCCATCCTTTAAAGAGTTTTTTGTAGGAACTCAATGATAGAACTTTCTGGAGGCTAAAAAGGAAGCAAAGGCCATGAAAGAGTGCTGCTCAGCTTCTTAGTCATTCATTTATCTACTTTTGAATGGTCTCTCTACATAACCTGGAATTATTATGTAGACCCTGCTGACCTAGAACTCAGAGCTCCACCTGCCTTTGCTTCCTGAGCTGTGGGCTAAGAGTGAGTGCCACTGTGCCTGGCTTCAGCCTGTTCTCTTCACTGCCTAGGCATAGCATCATCTGTAGGAGCTAGGTCTGCACACATCAATCATTAAGCATGAAAATGCTCCAAGTCCGAGGAGGGCGTTTTCTTGGTTGACTTCCCTCTTAAACCTGACTTAATGCTGACTGTAGCACAGTAAGATGCACCCCAGTTTCTGAGGTGTCCCATGTGGGGAACTGTTTTGGAATTGTTTAGATTTAATTATATACGTGTTTTTATTGATTGATTCCTCCAGTTAGTGTAATTCACTAAGTTTGTTTTCTTTTTTTTTTTTTTTTTCCCCATGTGTAAGAGGTTTAATTGAGAGGGAGAGAGAGGGCAGTAGCAGAAAGAGAGGAATTTAGTTTTCTTACATAACACAGGCTTTTGCTTCAGCCTGTTTTGGGTTTGCTGATGTGTTCACGCAGTTTGTTTTTTTTTTTTCCTTCACTTTTACAACTTTATGTTGTTTTATATGAGGGAGAGAGAGAACTGAGAACACAAGCACTTGTCTTGGACTACACATGGAGGATGGACAGCTTTTAGGAGCTGGTTTTCTTCTACCACTATAGGAATCTCAAGATCTCAATCAAATAGCAAGCATCTTCAATTGCTAAGTCATCTGTCCTAGAAAAATAAATTCTTTGAGAGCGGGAGTGATAGTTCAGTGCTTAAGAGCAGGAGCTGTGCTTGCAGAGGACAAGGGTTTAATTCCCAGCAGGACATGGCAGTTTAGAACTATGGATAACTCCAGTCTCAGGGAATTCCACACCCTCTCCTGGCCTGTATTGGCATCAGATACACAAGTGGGTACCGTGTACCCATATACATCAAATAAATTTTTTAAAAAGTGAAAATCAAGAGTTGATGACTAGTAGCTCAACTAAAATATAATTTCTTGGCATATCTCTATAAAATCACATAGTAAAACAGCTTATTCTCTACTTAATGATTCTAATAATCATATCTGAATTCATTTTATGGCTTGAGAAAAGCTTTCATGAAGCCCAGATTGACCTCAAGCTCACTATATACATAGCTGTCATTAAACTCCTGATTCTTTTGCTTCCTTGTCTTTTGAGTACACTTGTGTAAACACATACACACCTGTTGTATTATTTGTTGGCAGAAAAGAAATCACTGTATTATAGGCTAAAAGTTCCTACAGGTAACAGCTATGTGTGCTGCTATGCACATGTGCTCTTAATTCTCCTTCCAAGTTTTTTCTCTCCTCACCCAAAGGTTGCCAGGTATTTAGTAGCTATTTCTATGTTTTATTTATATTAAAAATATATTTATTTATGTTAGTAATTTAGTGTTAAAATGTCCTTTGATAGCAATTTTTTTAATGGTTCACTTAAAAAATGATATGAGTCTGAAATTTTGTGATGTGTTAAGTGTTTTCTTTTTATTTAGATTCTAGAAGAAGCAACTGAAGAAGAAACAGCACTTCATAACCGGATCATGCCTACTGTGGTTCGTCCTTCCAAACAACTGCTTCCTGAGTCTACAACTGCAGGAAACCAAGAAATGGTACAGTGTCACCCAATCCTGGATAACGTAGTGGCTGCTTGCTTTTAATTCTAGTTTAGAAATATCTCTAGAAGAGGAAGAAAGTTTGGTGTTTTATTTTATTTTCATGCAGATATAAGTATTTTTAGTGAATGTATCCAGAAGGGATACCCCTGATATGCTAAGGCATGCTCTGTATATTGTTGAGATTTAATTCTTCTGCGCTTCTATTCCTTTCCTATTTATACGTGCGATAGTTACTCTTTTTTGGTTTTTCGAGACAGGGTTTTTCTGTGTAGCCTGGCTGTCCTGGAACTCACTCTGTAGACCACGCTGGCCTCGAACTCAGAAATTCACCTGCCTCTGCCTCCCAAGTGCTGGGATTAAAGGTGTGCGGCACCACCACCCGGCTAAAAAGGCACTCTTGCTAGTTTTCCTTTTTTTTCCCTTAGATATTTTCTTTATTTACGCTAGTTTTACTTTTAAATAAAATTTAGTGTTCCCCTCATTTATTTTAGCATTTAATGTGCCAATATTTTTATGATTCCAGAATATTTGAAATGTTGAATACCTTTTTCCACCTCCTCCCACCTTCCTGCTAGGCATTGAACCTTTGCCTTATTCTGGCCTGGTGGTCATCTCATGGTTCTACATCATGGCTGTATACCTTTTGCTTTGTCAGGTGCTATAGTAACTTAAATGCTTAAAGTCACTTGTTATTTTCTAAGTGAATTTGTAGATGTTTTATTTTTTCTAGTTGATGTATATTAATCTGTACTTTATTCTCTTGTCTTTAGGAGCTGTTTGAACTTCCAGTAAGTGAAGAATGCTTTCTTCTTAGATAAGTACATTTGCTTTTATTCTTAAAGAGTAATAAATCTTTTGTGTGCATTTTTTGAAATTAAATAGGCTATTTATGAGATAGGAATTGTTCGTCAGTTTCCATTTTCTTCTGCCTTGCAACGGATGAGTGTGGTTGCAAGGACACTAGGTGATAAGAGGATGGATGCCTACATGAAGGGGGCCCCTGAGGTCATCGCCAGTCTCTGTAAACCCGAAACAGGTAAGGAAATATGGAGGCTCTGGTTACACTTCTGATGTCAGCACAAACTTCTAGTAGCAAGTCTAAAATTAAATTTCCTTTTATTTTTAAAAGTTCCAGTTGATTTTGAGACAGTGTTAGAAGATTATACCAAACAAGGTTTCCGTGTAATTGCTCTTGCACACAGAAAATTGGAGTCAAAGCTGACCTGGCATAAAGTACAGCATATTAACAGGTAAGGCTGAGCTGCTTCCCTGCATCTTTCAGTAATACTCTACTAATATTCCTGCAAAAAGTTGAATGTGTGAAATGTCTGCATTGGAGCTTTGTTTTAGGTAAAACTAGGATTTTTCTTTCACTCTATATTGCTTTTTCTTGCTTTTCACGTCAGTTTCTCTGTGTATTCCTGCCTGTCTTGGAAGTCACTGTGTTGACTAGGCTGTCCTGGAACTCCCAGTGCTGGCATTAAATCATGTACCACCACACCCCACTCTATTGATTTGTTGCCTTTATTTATCTTCCTGAAATAATTACTTTCTTTAGAAGGGTAGAAATACTTAATAGCTATTATTTTGCTTTTTAAGTTCTATGTGTGTATGTCTGTGGGTTTGTATGTTGATGCAGTGCCCATGGATGCCGTGAGTGAGTGAGTGAGTGAGTGAGTGAGTGAGTGAGTGAGTGAGTGAGTGATTCATTCCCCTGGAACTAGAGTCATAGGTGACTGTGGCTGCCTGATGTAGGTGCTGGGAACTGAATCTGGAGCCCCTTTCAAGATTGGTGCTAAGTGCCCTTTACCACTGCACTATTCCCTACAGCCTGTTACCAAATTTTTACAGTGTATCAGGCATGTTCTAGGAATAGGCAACAATTTTGTTTATTTTCTCTAAAAGCCCACTGCTCAGTGGGAGCCAAATACAAATTTGGCTTGAGTCATGGTACCTGCTTTCTTTTTCTCCTGTTTTATTCTGTCCTTTGTCAAATTACATTACTGATTTCTTTCCTTTTCCTGTATAAATACGGTTTCATATTTGACTTCGTTTCTTTGCTATGATAAAGTCCTCTGGCAAAAGAAACTGAAGGAAGAAAGGGGTTATTTTAACTTACAATTCAAGGTACAGTCATGGTGGAGCAGTCAAGGCAACAGGAGTATGAAGCATCAAGTCCCAGTACAGTTGGGGAACAGAAGAGTGAATATATTCTTCTTTTTTCATTTCTGTAGTACAGGGTCCTAGCCAGAGAACGGTGCCACCTTCAAGGGGTTGGTCTTTCAGTCTCCACATAATCAACAAGATAATCCCCCACAGGCATCCTCCTGTCTCCTAGCTAATACTAGATTTTTGACAAATTGACAGTTGCTGCCAACTATCCCACCCTTCTGATTTCTACCTTTTTGTTAGTTCATGTTGTGTTTAGTATTTTGTAAGTAGAAAGGAATATTGTTTGTCTTGCTACTTCTTCCTGTTGTAAAGTGGTGATCTGAACATAAATAAAAGCCAGATGTGGCTGGAGATGTGGCTCAGAAGTTAAGAGCCCTGGCTGCTTTTTCAGGGGACTTGGGTTTCTCCCACCTATATGGTAGTTCACAACCACCTACAACCTCAGTCAGTACTAGGTGGATCCAACATCTTCATCTGACTTCTATGGGCACCAATCAGACCAACAGTTATATATGCAGGTAAAACCCACACATACAGAAACCTAGTGAATTGATAACCATATCAGGTTGAAAACCACAGGTATGTCCTAATTCCTGCAAAGGACACATTAATCTTTTCTTTACCCTGTCACCCTTGTTGTTGGCCCCATTAAAGAGTAATTGTTTATTTACCTATAGTTCTTGAGCCTGTCACATTCAGTGAGGTCTTCATTCATGCCCTGGAATAGACTGTGTTGATCACATCATCCTATCCCTTTTTTTTTCTTCCTTTTCTTTCAGCCAAGACTGTCTTTTGTGTGTTTGCCTAATAGGAACAGGGTGGTTTAAAAAAAAAAAAAAAGGACAAAACATTTCTCTTATTTAAACCTTTACATTCTAGAATTGTACAATTCTTTTTGGTGTTTCGAGACAGGGTTTCTCTGTGTAGCCCTGGCTGTCCTGGAACTCACTCTGCAGACCAGGCTGGCCTCAAACTCAGAAATCCGCCTGCCTCTGCCTCCCAAGTGCTGGGATTAAAGGCATGTACCACCACTGCCCAGCTACCTTTTTCTTTTAAGGCTTCTTTGGTAGCTTGTAACTTAATAGGGACATGGCAGTCATTAAAGAACTTTGTCACCATGATGGTGCAAACATTTATTAGATCTATCTTTACAGAAATATTTGACCTGGGAAGTTGAATATTGCTGGCACATTGCAGTTTTCCAATTACTGAAAGAGTGATGTTCTGAAAACTCTTTGTTATCACTTTTAAAAGACACACCTATGTACTGAGTAGATCTCATTGTACTGCTAATTGGTTATTTTTACTAAAGAATTGTATTTTGAAGCCGGGCAGTGGTGGCACATGCCTTTAATCCCAGCACTTGGGAGGGAGAGGCAGGTGGGTTTCTGAGTTCTAGGCCAGCCTAGTCTACCAAGTGAGTTCTAGGATGGCCAGAGCTGTACAGAAAAATCCTGTCTTGAAAAAAACCAAAAAAAAAAAAAAAAAAAAAAAAAGGTATTTTGTAGACATTTTGTAGAATTGACTTAAAGTGAATCCACTATAGGTGTATCTAATGTACTTCTGGTGTGCTCCCCCATCATTCAAGTTAGGTATATTTCTTAAGGGTATATTATTATATAAACTATATTTGTACATATTATATTTTATATATAAATATTTAATTATCTAAATTAGGTATATTTCATGACACAGATTTGTTCTTTAAAATGAGTATGCCTTAGTTAGAGAACTGATTAATGTTTATAAAGATAGACAATTTTGGCCTGGAGAGATGGCTCAGTGGTTGAGAGCTCTGACTGCTCTTCCAGAGGTCCTGAGTTCAAGCAACCACGTGGTGGCTCATGACCATCTGTAATGGGATCTGATACCCTCTTCTGGCATACAGGTGTACAGACAGACAGAGTTCTCACATGAAATAAATAAATCATTTTTTGTTTGTTTAAAAATTGACATTGCCCAGACGCCTTTAATCCCAGCACTTGGGAGGTAGATGCAGGCGGATTTCTGAGTTCGAGGCCAGCCTGGTCTACAGAGTGAGTTCCAGGGCAGCCAGGGCTATACAGAGAAACCCTATCTCAGGGGGTGGGGAGAGTGGGGGGGCAGATAGACATTTCCAGGTGACCTTTTTATTTATGTCAGGTTAATTTTTAATTCAATAAAAATTATTTTTTGAGATTTAAATTTTTGGAGATAACTGATAAGTGTACATATGGTTCATTGAGTATGTGCACATTTTACTTTATAACAAAGATGTTTTAGATTTAGGTCTTTTAGATTGCTCTGTCAATCTTTTGTATTAACTAAACAATTATGTTAACTCTTCAGAGATGCCATTGAAAACAACATGGATTTTATGGGATTGATTATAATGCAGAACAAATTGAAGCAGGAAACCCCTGCAGTACTTGAAGATCTGCATAAAGCCAACATTCGAACTGTCATGGTCACAGGTGAGCTCAAGTTGTGTGATATTGAGCGACGGTCAGTTAGAAAAGCACATTATTTTAGTGACTCTACCATGTAATATACTATTTCAACTCCAAATATTTTTCCAAGATAATAAGGTAGCTATAATCCAGCTTTGATTCCTAACAAAATCTGTTTATGGAAAATATAGTAGTGAAGAAGAAACTAAAGCTTTTCAGTTATATTCTTTTTGTTGTATTTCTTATACCACATGGGTGTCTTGCCTTATATGAATTAGCTATGAATGTTTCTTCTGCTGTAATATAAGGTTCCTGAGGAATGACGTAGACATAGAAAGTGGTTATCAGGTATTAGAATCAGATGAAAAGTTTTTCAGTTACATTTAGTTTCCGTACTCTGTGTGTGTGTGTGTGTGTGTGTGTGTGTGTGTGTGTGTGTGTGTGTACGTGTACGCGCGCGCGCAAGTCAGAGAATATCCTGCAGGAGTCAGTTCTCCCATTCCAGTGCCAAGACTCAACATTTCCCTCTGACCATGTTGTGGACCCTCCTTATCCCACCATAACACTACAGTAGAAGCCTAGTGCTTGTTCCATATGTCCATGTTTCCCTTTCGACCTTAATGTCTTTAAAATACTTTGGAAAATTAGGAGACAACATGTTGACGGCTGTCTCTGTGGCCAGAGACTGTGGGATGATTCTACCTCAGGATAAAGTTATTATTGCTGAAGCGTTACCTCCAAAGGATGGAAAAGTTGCCAAGATCAATTGGCATTATACAGACTCCCTGACACAGTGTAGTGAATCATCAGCCATTGACTCCGAGGTAATGTTTATGTTGTCTTTTTAAGTTTGCTCATTTGAATTTAGTCTGAATTAAAAAAAAAAAAAGATGGTACACAAAACCCAGTATTAACAAAAACAAATGAAAATAGAAGCCAGGACTCATTGCAGAGATTCTGATTCGTTATCGTAAGAATCTGGGTGTTTACGTTGTGATACTGATTTTCCTTTTCTTTGAATAAATGCTAGGTTTTTAATGACATATCATTTACAATGTGAAATAATATTGGCATAAACATTGAGTATAGAACTATATTTTCTTGGTATGGGTGCCTGAATATTGTTTCAACTGTCTTATGTATAGGCTATTCCAATTAAACTTGCCCACGATAGTTTAGAGGATCTTCAGGTGACTCGCTATCATTTTGCAATGAATGGAAAGTCATTTTCGGTGATACTGGAACATTTTCAAGATCTTGTTCCTAAGGTAAGTAATGTGAATTTATGGATGTGTTCATGAACTCACTGTGAACAGCATTTAACAAACAATGTTTGTTTTATAGTTGATGTTGCATGGCACTGTGTTTGCTCGAATGGCACCGGATCAGAAAACACAGTTGGTGGAAGCATTGCAGAATGTAGAGTGAGTATTGATGGGCTTTTATGGCTCTTTTCTTATGAATTATAATTTCATTTTCAAATTCTGAATAGTAACTAGTATTTCTTATGTATTAGTTGAGCATCCTTAAGCCAAACACCTGAAATATGAAATGCTTTAAAATCTGAAACTTTTTAAGCGTCACAGAATTTGAAGCAAATATTTTAAAATATGAAAAATTCCAAAAATCTGAAACACTTATTTCAAATGAAAAACATTTAAAGTGTGTGCACATGCATGTGAATGTCTGTGTGTAAAGAATTGTTACCTATCAAGTAGGTAAGAACTTATTTTTAAAATAAGTTCACCTCCATGTTTATCTAGGTAAAGTATCCAGAATTCTTTGTTACCATTATACCCTCACAGAGATCATTAATTGGTGCTCTTTTTAGTTGAAATGTATGTAAATGTATGATCTTTGTTTCAAACCTACTCCCTGTTCCCTATGGACCTCCTTTCACTCCTCCACAGTCTCATTTGTTCTTTCTTCCTCCTTCAACCTGATTTCAACTGATTCATCCACTTAGTGCTTGTATGTGTATGGGGAAATAATAAAGAAGTGACTTCATCATTTGAACTTCGGCATATGTTTCAGAGCAGTGTCTTAGCCTTCAACTCTTGCTCCTCCCAAGTGCTAGGTTTACAGGTTCACACAAATGCATTTGGGTCATGCATGGCTCTGGAGTTTTAGTAACTAGTAATGTTTGAAGCTTCTAGGGGAGAAATATTCATAGCACAAAAGCTGTGTTCAAGTTCTTACCTTGCCCTCCAGGTAAGGAAGTTGAGATACCAAAATCATTTGTGCATGTGCAGCAGCTCCACCCAGTGCTGTCAGAGGAATAGCAATGTCTGATGACCTGGTGTGAGGGAAGCTCACTTGTTTCATTTATGTGTTAGCTCTCTGACCCTGTGCTGGAGGAGAATCAACTTCTTTATGTGTGAATTGTAAGAAATTAAAGTCTTAAACTCATTTTTCTTTTCGTAGTTACTTTGTTGGGATGTGCGGTGATGGTGCAAATGATTGTGGTGTAAGTACTGTTTTTGTGATTTATTTTGTAGTTTTTTAGTCTGACTCATTCACAAAATTAATCAGTTTTTTTAAACTGTTAGGCTTTGAAGAGGGCACATGGTGGTATTTCCTTGTCTGAGCTCGAAGCTTCTGTGGCATCTCCTTTTACTTCTAAGACACCCAGTATCTCCTGTGTGCCAAACCTTATCAGGTAAGAAAAATCTGAATTTTTTCATATTTGTGTTTTTTGAAGAGACCTTTCAAAAATTATGTTTTGCTTGCATGAAAGTATATGCACTGTGTGTGCCTCGTGCCCAAGGAGATCATAAAAGTGTTCATGAACCCCTGAAACTAGAGTTTTGGACAGTTTGGAGTTGCCATATGGGTGCTGTAAATTAAACTCCAGATCCTCTGGAAAAGCAGCCAGTGCTGTTACCTGCTCTCCAGCTTCAGAAAAAGCAACACTTCCACTACCCGTACGCCCCACCCCTTTGTAGCAAAGCTGGCCAGAAATTCTATGTGTAGCCTGGATGGCCTTGAACTTGTTTTTTGTTGTTTGTTTTTTCGAGATAGGGTTTTTCTGTACTGTCCCAGAACTCACTCTGTAGACCAGGCTGGTCTCAAACTCAGAAATCCACCTGCCTCTGCCTCCCAAATGCTGGGATTAAAGGCATGTGCCACCCCTGGTGGCCTTGAATTTGTGATTTCCCCCATCTCCGTCTCCCAGTGGCTGTGAGTACAGATGTGAGAGCTAGTATTCTTGCCTCAGAGTTTTACTCTTTTATTCTGTCTTGCACTTAACATGTAGTAGAATGAATTACCATAAAGAACAATAGAACTTGTTTAATGTTCAGCTGTGGTTGAACCTATGACTCACTAGCAGCAGATTTACGCTCTTCCTGTTGTATTGCAACATGCATTTTTTTGGTAACCAAGAACGTTGTTGTAGATGTGAGTGGTGGTGTTTATCTGTGAAGATGGGATTGTGTCTGAAGGACAGGCTAAGGTGCTTGCTGTTAGTCACACTCAATGTTTTTATTCACAGGGAAGGCCGAGCTGCTTTAATGACATCCTTCTGTGTGTTTAAATTTATGGCGCTATACAGCATCATTCAGTACTTCAGCGTTACTCTCCTATATTCTGTGAGTACCCACACCACATAGACATGTACTTAATAGGAAAGAACCAAAGATAGTGGGCCTGTATCTTTGATTTTTATGCAGTGTATGTAAAATTACCTTGAGGCATTAAAATTTGGGATACATGTTCCTTAAAGCCTGCAATCATGGCTACAGTTTTGTATGAAAAAAATGTGATTTTTTTGTTTGTTTGGTTTGTTGTTGCTGTTTTGTCTATAGTACAGATTGGCTTTGCTTGCTCTGGACAGGATTTCAAGTTTGTAACACCATTATGTGGTTGAAGAGGGCCTTGGAGTTCTGACCCTCAACTGCTCTCCTGCTAGGGATAGAGGCATATGCCACCTGTGTTAGAGTTACAGGCATAGTTAACTTTACTGTGCATTTACAGAAATGAAAAAAGAGAGACATTTCGGTTGTAAAACTGCATTTGTAGAATGTAGATAGTAGGTTTATTCTCTTATGTTATGATTAACATGATTGACCTGTAATTTCCTAATTGATACTGAAACATTCTAAAAGTATCTTTCTGAACGCTTCCTTTTATTATTTACCAAAGTATCAGAAGGGAGGATTTAAAATATGAAGAAACAGCCAGGAGGTGCACGCCTTTAATCCCAGCACTTGGGAGGCAGAGGCAGGTGAATATCTGAGTTCCAGGAGAGCCAGGGATATACAGAGAAACCCTGTCTCAAAAAAAAAAAAATGAAGAAACACTGACACTTGAGAATATTGAGTATTAGAATGTTAAATATTTTCAGTAAAAACTTGCCAAAATCAAAAATGCTTTTGACAAATTTTAAAGTCAAACCTTTTGTATGAAGATTTGACTTTAAAGTTATGTAAATATGTTATTGATTAATTCCAGAGGCAAATGTTTAAGTATGTTCCTATTGCTGTGCTGAAACACCATGACCAAAAAGCACGTTAGGGAGGAAAGGGCTTCTTTGGCTCACCCTTCCAGATCATATAGTCCATCACTGGAGGAAGTAGGACAGGAATTCAAGCAGGGCTGGAGTGATGCAGAGGCCAGGGAGGAGAACTGCTGATGTATAGAATTCAAGCCCACCAGCCCAGGTGTGACACCATCCACAATAGGCTGGGCCCTTTCTTCATTGATTAGTAATTGAGAAAATGCCTTACAGCTGGATGTCACAGAGGCATTTTCTCAACTAAGGCTCCTTCCTTTCTATGACTCTAGCTTGTGTCAACTTGACACAAAACCAGCAAGGACATACCATCTTGAAGGTGTCATTCCTGGGGAAAAAACAAGACTGTAACCTGGCAACAGTGCTATGAAAACACTCTTAAACTTTCACAATTGCTTTTGTAGATCTTGAGTAACCTGGGAGACTTTCAGTTTCTCTTCATTGATCTGGCAATCATTTTGGTAGTAGTATTTACAAGTGAGTATTTTTGCTTTTTTTTTTTTTTTTTTTTTTGTCAAAGCATACAAATGTTTGAAATTATGTTTTAAATTTTGGTACGGTTCCATCAACCATTTTATGAAGTAAGTTTATATTGTTCTAGTTTTTCCTGTATATGTTTTATTACTGGTTTATATTTTGCCCTATCTGTTTTCTAGACTGGAAGTGAGGTATAACCCTGACTCATACATTTTATCTAGTGTCTGTCTCTGTCTCTCTGTGTCTGTCTCTCTCTCTCCAGCTTTTGGAATAGATTTATTTATACCAAAAGAGCCATAAAACACTTAACTGCTTACCTTACCCTTCTTGCTCAAATACTCAGGAGAATATCCAGTTCAACAATTATATATTTGAACGTTGCTGCATTATCTTACTCTTAACTAATGATACTATTTTTCGTCTTTATTGAAAATGGATTCCCTTACTCCACACTCCTTCCTGGCTCTCAGCTGATCACTTCCTTTCCCATTCCCAGCAGTCCCTAGCCCAGCCCTAGAATCTATTCTGTTTTCCCTTCCCAGGGAGATCCATGCAAGCATGGAGATGCTTCTTCCTCATAGCCCTCCTCTTTACATAACCTCTCTGAGTCTGGATTGGGGCTTGATTATTATTTACTTAACAGTTCTTACCTATTTAGAAGTAAATACAGACTATTTTTATCCTTCTGGGTCTGTGTTACATCACATGCCAGGATGATGTTTCTGGTCCCATCCATTTGCCTGCAAATTTCATGATGTCACTTTTTAAAAACCACTAATATTTCATTGGGCAAATGTGCTGCACTTTTTTAATCTATTCAGTTGAGGGACATCTGGGTTGTTCTCAGTTTCTGGCTATTGTGGATCAAGCTACAGTGAGCATAGTTGAGAAAGTGTCTTTGTGGTAGGATGGAGCATCCTTTGGGTAAATCAAAATGCTGACACTTTTTTAAATTTATTTTATTTATTTTTTTATGTATATGAGTACATTGTAGCTGTACAGATGGCTGTGAGCTATCATGTGTGTGGCTGCTGGGAATTGAACTCAGGACCTCTGCTGGCCCAGCTCACTGCAGCCCTGCTCGCTCTGGCATAATTCACTGTAATTCATTGTAGCTGTCTTCAAATGCACCAGAAGAGGGCGTCAGATCTCATTACGGGTGGTTGTGAGCCACTATATGGTTGCTGGGATCCGAACTCAGGACCTTCGGAAGAGCAGTCAGTGCTCTTACCGGCTGAGCCATCTCGTCAGCCCGCCAACACTTTTTTTGAGACAGGGTTTCTCTGTAGTCCTGTCTGTAGATCAAGCTGGCCTTGAACTCAGAGATCTGCCTGCCTCTGCCTCCTAAATGCTGGGACCAAAGGCGTGTGCTTCCACCACCATGCTTGCCCGGCAATTCTTTACAGACCTTGAAAAGACAATTCTTATCTTTATATGGAAAAACAAAAGACCCTGGATAGCCAAAACAATCCTGAACAATAAAGGAACTACTGAAGGTGTCACTGTTTACCACCCTTAATGCCAGGTTATACTACAGAGCTGTATTGATATAAGCTGCATGGTATTGATATAAAGCAGACATGTCAGCCAGGTGCATGCCTTTAAACTTAGGCTGTGAATTTCTTAAGGAATATTACACTGATAATGCTGTGCCCTTGTAGAATCTTCATGAAAAGAGAAAAAGGATGTTAGTTTTTACTAATATTGGTACTAACATCAAGATAAATAATAGGCATATGGCTTCTTAAATTAATAGGAATTCACAAATCTGTCCATACTGGAAATAAATACCTGGGAAGTAAGTAAAAGCTGTTGAAAGAACTTGCTAGTTAATATGAGGACTATTATATTTGACCATGAAGAGATCCAGGTCTTCTTATTTATATTTTAGGAAGATAATTCTATGTGGAGAACTATCCTGTGCATTGTAAGGTACACAGATGATCCATTGTTTACTGCATGTCTTCAATACTGTCAAAATTCCAGCTACTTGAAATAGAGCTCTTGTTGTATCTTTCCTGGGGGTGTTAAAATTACCTCTGACAAGAATTACTGAATTAAAAAATGGCTTAGTAGTTAAGACTAGTCAATGAGTAAGCAAAATTTATCAAAATTTTGTAACACTTGATGTTATTATCAAAAGATAAATTTAGAAATTTTATAGTGGAAAACTTGGTAGAGCCCATGTGCTATCAATCAGTTGGACTAATTTTCGTTAGTGTTACTGTTGTGTTCATAGAGCTTCAGACATTGCTGGTATATCATTTAACTAGGGCTTTTTTTTCTTTCATTTTTATGTTACATTATGTTATGACATAACATTACATGATTTTCCTGGGATTACAGGTGTGCACTACTATCACACATTGGCTTATAGTTACTAGTTTTACTGGTACTGGGATTTTCCATGAGTTTCAATGGAAAGATAAAAGTTACTGGAGGCATTTTTGAAATTAGAATTTTTAAAAATCATTTACTTTTGTAGATTATTTAAATGTGTATGACATCTATCTTGAGTGTTCAGAAACTTTAAATACTTACAAGACAAAACCAGAACTTTAAAAGTCTCATTTCCAAGAGTATTTAATTATGTCTTTCTTAGTGAGAAATTTAGACACAATTTTTTTTTGTCCTTTCCAAATACAGTGAGTTTAAATCCTGCCTGGAAGGAGCTTGTGGCACAGAGACCACCTTCAGGCCTTGTATCCGGGGCGCTCCTCTTCTCCGTCTTGTCTCAGATTGTGATCTCCGTTGGATTTCAGTCACTGGGTTTTTTCTGGGTCAAGCAGTATAAAGTGTGTGATCCGAATTCAGAGTGAGTTGGTCAATCCATTGTAAAAATTGTATACGGTGACTATAAAAATGAGCCTTGAAATGCGTATAGAACTTGCAGCTTTTTTAAACACCTTAATAACTTTGTCTTTTTGTCGTGTTAACTTCTGTCTTTAGGAAAGAGTGTCTTAATTTTCTGTTCATCAGTACTGCAGCCCAGTTATAAAGGAAAAGGATTCATCTTACCTCTGGGTTGAGAAGTTCATGCTGTCTTTTTTGATGGTGGTGTTTCTACTAGATGTTTCTAGACATCACACATTGAGAGACCTGTTCTGATATGCTCTCATTTCTCCATTATTGCATCAATGAATTAATCTACTTATGGAAGCAGAACTCTAATTACCTCTTATTAAAGTTTTCACCCAGTCTCTGCTTTTGTCATCTCAATGAGGATAAAATTTGAGCATAAACTTTAGAGGGGACCATGTAAGACCATAGTAGAAAGTGCTTAGGCAAAGTGCAACTCATTACCTAGATTGAACCTGAATTTGCTTCTGAGACTTGCTTGTCTGTAAAATGAGAAAAATTAGCATCAGGGTTCAGGAAGACCCTGGTATAGTATAACGCTTCTAGGTTTTCTATTTCCAAACATTTTTATTAAATATTTTAAAACATGCTGAAAAGAATATTAGATATTTATTTATGAAGTGTTCTACTGTTCACAAACTGTGATGAATTAATTAAATGTGGATAATTTTGTCAACTCTTCAGTTGTGAATAGTTTAATTTGCTTGATTGAGATTACCATTAACATTTTTAGGAAATTAAAAAAACCTATAGTTTTCTTAAATGTATATAGGCATTGCCCATGAAAAGGTATGGACAAAAATTTTCAGAGTTCATTTATAGAGGTTTAACATCTATGTTTGTTGCCGTAACTAATTGTGTATGCTGGACAGTACTGTGCACTTAGAAAAGGAGGGCAAGCCCTGACTAGAAAACATTGAAGGTTATCTTCTTGTCAGTGTTTGGCTACATATTAGCACAAGTCATCCTGCAGTATAACCCAGAAAAGTCCGAACCCTAGGTCAAGAAGTACAGTCACATATATTAAATAAGATAGTGTGTCCCCAGTTAGCATGGAGCAGTGCTAATGACAGACTTGTGGTCTGTTTACACTCACACACTCTGCTAAAATTCCAAATATGTTTAAAAATTTTTTGATTATAGTTTACCATAATCTGTTTAATTGTAATCTGTAGCTAAAGGGTAAAGAATAACCTTCTGCATGCCCCGTGTTACTGCACCTTTTGCTATGAATACATCTTACTTCTTTGTATTGTAATGATTTAAGGCATCTAAAGTAGCATTGGCCCCTTGGGAAGATGCTGCCGTGTTCTTAATGGTACCTTTGTGTGTTCCAGTGATTGTAATACAACAAGAAGCGCATGTTGGAACTCGTCACACTTATACAATGGGACTGAACTCGATTCATGTAAAATACAAAATTATGAGAATACCACAGTGTTTTTTATCTCCAGTTTTCAGTACCTCACAGTGGCAGTTGCCTTTTCAAAAGGAAAACCATTCAGGCAGCCTTGCTACAAGAATTGTAAGTGTGACGTCTTGATTTCCACCTTTCTCTTCCTTTACAACATTATGGAGAAGAAACCCGATCTTGGCAATATGCCAGTAATCCTACTTACATCTACATACATAGCCAGACCCTGTCTCAAAAACAAAACTAAAAAAAAAAAAAAAAGAAATAAGGGAATTTAACTAGCAGTCCTTTTATGGAGAGGCAGGTATTTAATGCTTAGAATGTTTATTGTCTTGTTTTCACTTTTATGAGCATTCCCACTTTTAAGTTTAAATGACTCTGGTTTTCATAGCCTGTTACTTTGGGCCTCTTTCTTTTCTTTAAGTGAGTACAGAGAATTAGGATTGGAAGCAGGAACCTGTAGGAGTCTTGGGAAACAGTGAGTGTGCTTTCCTCTTGAGTGTTCTTCACAGTACCAACTGCCTTGTCCCTTATATTGTTGTCAAGGGGTCTGTGGAATTTCTAATTTTAATCACTTTTGCTCCCCACTGAAGAAGTGGCCAAAAGATGAGAGGTCTGTGTCTCTATAGGTTTCATTGTCCGAAATTTTAGCTTTATAGACAAAACTTGGTTTGATATGTGAGTTGCTAGCTTTTGAAAATAGAAATAGGAACAGTGAAATGGCTCTGAAAGGCACCTGTCCTGCCAGAAGAGCTTGACCTTTACATGTTCAATCCTTAGAACATGTAAAAGTGCTACTACACACAGATATCTGTGACTTCCACATATGTCTCTGGTGTGTGCGCCAGTTGACATTCAGTAATAATAATTTTAAAAATTGAAAACATTAGTTGATACGGCTTTTGCAGTGTCGTGGAGCAAATGACAAGTGTTTGTGTGTAGCTGTGAAGAGATGTCATTGTTCAGTTAAAATGCCAGGACTAGATTTTAGACATCAGATAAATGATAATCATTGGAATCTCATTCTGGATTTGAGAACCATTTCCACAAACTCTTCGTGTTTGACCTTGTGCGTGTGTTTGAACAGGCAATATGGAAATTTGTTTTTACTGGTAATTTTTCTGTTTTAGATAAGATAGTTCTTATTAGCATTGATGTTACTGTGTAACTATGCTAATAACTGTTATGGAGATCTACTAGAAGCATGTCATGCTACTTAGAACACTTTAACTGTTAACGTACTAAAAGCTGAACCTTTTCTAGGGGGTGAGTGGAGGCAATGTTAAGGCTTAAACCCTAGGGACTCCCACCACAAGCTAGGTACGTATCATTGAACTATATCCCCAAGTCTCCTCACTTTAGTGTAGCTTGTGTGGGTTAGGCTGTGTAACTGAGTTTACTCAGAGCTTGTGCTAGGATTGCAGATGTTTGCTACCACACGTTATGTAACACTAGGGATCTACCCTTACTGGGTACAGCACTCTTTTAGACAGGGTGTCTCTGTAGACCAGGCTGGCCTCAAACTCAGAAATCCGCCTGCCTGTGCCTCCTAAGTAGGGGGTTAAAGGCGTGTGCCACCACTGCCCTGTTGGGTAAAGCACTCTTCCAACTGAGCCACATCCCCAGCCCTTCCTTACTTAACCTTTTTGTTGTTGTTGTTGTTGTTGTTGTTAGTATTATATTATATGTGGAAGACAGAGGACACGGTTTTGGAGCTAGTTCTCCTTCCATCTTTCACATGAGAGTCAGAGATTAGACTCAGGTCACCAGGCTTGTGCAGAAATGTCTTTACTTGCTACTTTTCCTTAGCAGATATTGTACTTGTAATTCTCCTGCCTCATTCTCCTAAATTCTGAGATTGAAGGTATAGTGTGCTGTATCCAGAAACAGTGGTTTTCTTTCTTTCTTCTTTTTTCCTCTATTTTGTTTTTCTTTATAGTTATGAAGAAACCTAGCCCTCAGATTGGTACTGTATTAGGAATCTAAGAATATACTCTATCCTATCTATACTTACATTGTCGTGAGGGAGTGAGCGAGCGAGCGAGGGAGTGACTGACTCCAAGCAGGGACAATTATGGGGGTGAACTCAGGAGTGTAAAGCTTTCCAGGCAACTATTCTACCATAGAGCCATACCTAGGTTTGTTTTTGTTTTGTTTTGGCAGAGCTGGGTTTAAAAGTGTGTGCCCCCACCACTACCACCACCTTACTCAGTTTTAAGCTACTTGTTAAAAGTACATCTTTTACATGATTGGAAGACTTCAAATTTATCTTGTCATTTAGTTTTCAGTTGATGCGAGTAAGTGCTTTATTGTTGGCAGTAGCACTAATTTCTTTTAAGTACACTAAAATATTTCGGCAGAAATATCATAAAACCACTTTATTTCCTGTAAGCTTTGTGCCTGCAGAGGGTATAGAGGAACCAATATAGTTGGCCATTTATATTATGCTAGTTTTTACCCCTTGTTTTCCTGTTAGTACTGTACATTGCCAGTGAAATTCTTGGAACAGTTCTTTGCTAAGGCTATTCAATTGTTCTGTAGATCTAATCAGTGTAATATGTTATTGTACTTAATTTGAGATTTTTTGTATTGTTATTAAAATCAGTCTTGGGTATAGAGGCAATCTTTCTAGAGTGGTATTCCCTTCTAAAGTAAAACCTACTATCAGTGTAGCTTCAGTTTCAAACTTAGTTGATACATATGCATAATTGTGTTTGTCCATGCTTCCATTTCAAGTATCATGATGGTTCACACTTAAATCTTTTTTTTTTTTTAAGATTTATTTATTATTATATGTAAGTACACTGTAGCTGTCTTCAGACATTCCAGAAGAAGGCATCAGATCTTATTACAGATGGTTCTGAGCCACCATGTGGTTGGTTGCTGGGATTTGAACTCAGGACCTTTGGAAGAGCCGTCAGTGCTCTTAACCACTGAGCTATCTCTCCAGCCCCCCACACTTAAATCTTAACTATTATTTCTCACTAGACTTTGCTTCTTTGTTTGAGGCAGGGTCTCTTGTAGCTGAGGGGGTATTGACCTTCTGATCTTCTACCTCCCAAGTTGTGGTTTTGAAGGCGTTACCACTGTGCCTGGTAGTTTCAGTTTTGTCACAGAAACTGGTTGGATTTTTTGGTCCTTGTGGATTTTTTGTTTGTTTGTAAAGTCCAACTTCTGTCTTTGCCTGTGAAGATGTTATTACCTAATTTAGTGATCAGGGTCTCACTGTATATTCCTGGCTAGCCTGAAACTCAAGATCTGTCCACATCTGGAATGCTGGGATTAAAGCATATGCCACCATTATCTGACATGTATTTAAGGTTAAAGGGAATGGATTTAAATATCTTTAATAAATCTTGAGGAGGAGGAGTCTATGCAGAATGGCTTCTACTAAAGGAAATAACAGTATATGCTTTTTATATTTCATCAACTTAAGTAGAGGTATTCAAACCAAATTGTATATCTGAAGTAATTGTATGCTTCTTGGTGTTTGGCACTTTTTAATTTAAGTGAAATACCTAATTTTATTGTTTGCCTTTCTTTTCCAGATTTTTTTGTTATATCTGTGATTATTTTGTATGTTTTCATATTATTCATCATGTTGCATCCAGTTGCCTCTGTTGACCAGGTTCTCGAGGTAAGGCTTAGCACTTCATTACTTAGCACTTCATGGTTGCTAGGAACTGGGAAAACAGTAGTAAGACAGTGATAGAAAGTATCATTGTAGTATCATGTAGAATATAAACAGCTAAATAATATTTTGGATGTTTGGTACTGAAAGAAGATTAAATAAACTACCTTTACTTTTTCTAGTATTGCTTCTTTCCCTTTATCTAATATGTAGTTGTATTTGCCAAAAGCCAGTCTAAAACAATGGACATAATTAAAGTAGATTTTATTGATTGATTATACCTGTTTAGTTAATTGACCCATCTTTTCCCATGTGTCTTCTGTGATACTGCTGTGATGTATCAGTTCCCAAGTGTGAAGGTCGTGACTTTCATCCTGTTGGGAGCTTTATATTTTATGTTTTGAGTTCTCTTTTATCTTTTTTCTTTGGTAGTATCAGATTGTCCAAATTATTATGACTTTGTAAGGAATCTTTATGTATTTCAGACCAGGACTTCTGATGCAGCCTCTTGTTGAATCATCAAGATAGTTTTGTCTATTGTGTATTTCTTTTTAAATTTTAGATTGGGCTTGTTGGGACCCAGGAAAAGCACTTAGGATTAGAGTTATTCTGAGATGCTCAATAAATTCAGGTATAATTAGTTCCCCTTTCTGTGAGCAGTGCTTGTTTTCCCTACTGTGTTAGTTACTTCTCTCATTCCTATGATAATAACTGATGAGCCATTTAGAGAGGAAAGACTTACTTTGGTGCATTGTTTGAGGGGTGTCCTCTATCAGGATGGGTGACGCACACTAGTACAGGTTGGAGGCAGTTGGTCACACTGCATTTGTAGTCAGGAAGCAGAGAGAGTCTCTGCATTGACTGCTTTGGACACTGCCAAAAGAAGCTTCTCTGACCAAGATTGAGAGTAGCCCTCTTCAATGGAAATAGACCTATTTAGAAGGCACACATCCATTTATTAGAAACAATAGTATTAGATTCCCCCTATGGATTGTGATCCGGCCAAGCCATGGACCACAAGTTCACAGACATCAAGTTTGCAGTGAGATCTGCCCTATAGAGCAAGCCTAACATCTAGTCAGAGTAGTTGGTTACCCTAAAACCTTTGTGTACTAACTAATACATAAATCTTTGCATGCCAGGTCCACTGCTGAATTTTCAGGTCAGTTTCAGCTTGATTTCTTTGTGTCTTATAATTGAAGTGTTGTATCTTCAGCAGTTGAGTCTTCTAGCTGTGATGAGCAATGGCTATAATCTGTATTGGTTGGAGGGGCCCCTAGGGAAATACCCTAAACCTGACACTGAGAGTATCATATAATATTTTATGTATTCTGGTGGAAGCAGTGTTCACTCCTGCATGGTACTTCATTCCAATTTATTTTTTTTTCTTAAAACAAAAAACGTGTGTGTGTGTGTGTGTGTGTGTGTGTGTGTGTGTGTGTGTTAGTTACAGACAGTTGTGAACTTTCATGTGGGATTCTGGAAACTGAACCTTGGTCCTCTCCAAGAGCAGCAAGTGCCCTCAACCACTGAGCCATTTCTCCAGTCCCTGTAAATTATGTATATTGTTAATTAGCTTACAAAGAGTAGATGTCCATAAGGCTATTTTCTTAGCTCACCCCTAACTCCATTTTCCTCCCCATCTCCCTACCCCTGCTTAAACCTTTAACCATTAATATTGTTTCTCGCTACTTACATATGTTTCACTACCTCCATTCCCTGTAAGACCCCCTTCTTGCTTCCTGAACCCACTAAAAATTTGAAGGTGGAATCCACATATAAATGAAAACATGTATTTGTCTTTCTGAGCCTGCATTGCCGCACTTAGTATAGTTTATTCCAATTCCATCCATCTTTCTGGAGATGACATAATTTTATTCTTTATAACTGAATAAATTCCATTGTATGTATGCAGCACATTTTCATTATCCATTTATCACTTTATGAGCATCTAGGCTGATTTCATTTCCTAGCTATTAACAGCAGTGAATGTGTAGATATCCCTGTAATAGGATATAAAGTCCTTAGAAGTTTCCAGGAATGAGATTGCTAGGATCATGGTAATTTCTGTTTGTTAGCTTTTCATGGAGGCTACACCAGTGCACACTTCCTCCAACAGTGAATTAAGGGTTCTTTTCCTACATCTCACCAGCATTTGGTATCATTTGTTTTCTTGATGGTAGCTGTTCTGACTAGGTGAGGTGGAATCTCAAAGCAGTTTCAATTTGTAATTTCCTAATGGCTAATGGTATTGAGTACTTTTAAATGGTGATTTGCCATTTTTTCTTTTTTAAAGAACTCTTTGCTCAGTTCTTTTTTGATGCTATTTTGTTTTGGTTTAGTTTTGTTTTTTGGCTTTTAAGTTTCTTTTTTTGTTGTTGTTTTTTTGTTTGTTTGTTTGTTTGTTTTTTCTAGACAGGGTTTCTCTGTACAGCTCTGGCTGTCTTGGAACTCACTCTGTAGACCAGGCTGACCTCAAACTCAGAAATCCGCCTGTTTCTGCCTCCCAAGTGCTGGGATTACAGGCGTGTGCCACCACTGCCCGGCAAGTTTCTTGTTCTTTGTATATTCTATACATCCTCTGTTGGATGTATATCTAGCAAAGATTTTCTCCCATTTTGTAGGTTGCCTCTCGATAGGCAAGGTTTTGGTTTTGGTTGTTGCTACTGATCTACAGAAGCTTTTTAATTTCCTGAGATCCTATTTGTCTGCTATTGGTCTTATTTTCTGCCTGAGCAGTCAGAGTCCTATTCACAAAGTCCTTCTCTGTACCAATATCTTAATGTGTACGCTCTACTTTTTTTTTTAAAGTTTGAGAGTTCTGGGTCCTATGCTCAGGTTCTTCATCTATTTAAATTGGGATAAGGAACTAGTTTAATTCTACATTTTGGTCTCCAGTTTTTCCATCATATTCTGTTGAAAATGCTATCTTTTATCCAACGAGTGCTTTTGGCATCTTTGTCAAAAATTGAATTGCAATAGTTTCCTAGACTCGCTCAGGTATTGTTCTGTTCTATTCTATTCTATTCTATTCTTTCTATACTGCTCTGCTCTGCTCTGCTCCGCTCTGCTCTGCTCTGCTCTGCTCTGCTCTACTCTACTCTACTCTACTCTACTCTACTCTCTACTCAACTCAACTCTTCCCAGTGTCTCAGTGGTGGTCTTTGCCAGTACCATGCTGCTTTTGTTACTGTGGCTCTATAGCATAAAATTGAAGTCAATTTGGTCATATCTCCCCCAGTATTGTTTTTGTTCAAGATTACTGGTCTCTGCAAATTCTATGGCCAGCAGAGTATTTATTGATCCACGTGAGGCAAGAAATCCAGTTCAGCATGACTCACTATCGGATGTTGATTCAACTAGGTAGTTTATTTCAGGCATTTTTAAGTACAGCACAATTTTGGGGAAAGGTTCCTGGTGATAACCCAATCCTGTATGTACCATAAAACTTAGACATAGTTATGTCAAAACTCTATAACGTCCAGGTGATATCTTCCATAAAGATATGTTCTGCGGATTAACTGGGGAAGCAGGTCAGAGTAAACAGCTCATGGTAAAGGTCTGGGAGAGGATAGTGCTATAGACTGAAATAAACTAAGAGTCTAGGAGAGCCAGGTATGACCTGGGCATACACTTAATGGAAAGGTCACAGGTTATTTATTAGCCATGTCCATTCCCAGCCTTTGGAAATACCTGTTGTTTGAAGAGACATTCCTGGTTTTCCTAGTACTTACCTGACAGTACAAGGACGTCATGTTTCCTAAACCTTTTAAAGAGTTTTCTTAATGTATGATCTATTTTAAAGACTGGTGGAAATAATGTATTTGCAGAGTTTGGATGGAATGTTCTGTAGGTGTCTTTCAAGTCCATTTATCTGTGATATCATCTAATTCTCATCTTAATTTTTTTCAGTAAGCTTGGAATTGTTTGTTTGTTTGTTTGTTTGTTCTTAAACAGCCTCAAGTATCCCAGTCTGACTTTGAACCCACTAGGTAGCTGAGGATTGCCTAAACTCATGAACTTTCTGTGTCTACATGTAGCCATGTACTTGTGCTACCATACCTGGCTTCAGATATCATGGTGTAATAATATTCTTAATATCAATTAAGATGACAACTTTAACTAAAGTTTTTTTTGTCTTCTAGATTATGTGTGTACCATACCAGTGGCGCATATATATGCTTATCATTGTTCTTATCAATGCCTTCGTGTCTATCACGGTGGAGGTAAGCATTCAGCTTTGGGATTCTTGGGTTACTTAGTACTGAGAGAACAGGTAATACTATTTATTATTCAGAAACCCACACTCACATTTCATTTCAGGGAAATTCATTTAGCTTCCTGGCCTTTTCTGTAGTTACATCAAGATTTGATGGAGTTGCATTCAAGCACTAGATGTGAATGAGGTGGCACAAATGAGTGGGATGTGGGGTGGGAAGAGACGCAGGTATCCAGGCAGCTCCCAGAGCCTTGGGCTCTGAGGGGAAAGTAGAGGGGACCACTTAAGGAAGAAAGAGTAATAAGTTCTCACTGCTGTTCTTTATTCCAGTGTAAGAAACAGATAAGGCAGATAGAATTGTGATGTTTAAAGGTTTTTATAGTGGAAGCTTTTGAAAGTATGTGTATATTTTAGTGATAATTCTAGATCGAGAAATTATCCTGAGACTCAGTTGTCCCAACAAGAGATGGCTTAGATATAAATTGACATATGGGAGCATGGATGTTTGTAGTGTATCATTTTAAGTTGTTTCATAGGCTGCATTTCGGTTCAAGTGTCCTAGAAAGCACATCTAAGGCTATCTGTCATAAGCACTCCCTTTCTTACAGTGTACATTCATCTTTTCAAATGTTATTTTTTATTCTTGTTAACTAAAGAATTATTTGTATTCGGCACTGATGAAATGTTTGTATAATATATAGATGGAATTAATAATTAGAGATTAAGTGAAAATAACTCTTTAAGAAAAATGCTATGAATCATCACCATCGTTAGGGTAGCACTGGAGATTGACCCTGATTTTTAGAAAGTTTAGTCTTTTTTTATCAAGAATTTTATAATTTTGTATTTATTATAAAAGCTCTGTTATTTATCCTTTTGTAGTATTTACTGAGGTTTGCCATATGAAAAGCAAATCAGTATTAATGATGTAGTGTTGTGTGAATGTTATCAAATGTGTGTGTTTAAAAGGAATGACCTGTTTAAGTTTAATTCTTAACTCACTGGAATATCTCTCAGAGCTTCTTCCTTGACACGGTCCTTTGGAAAGTTGTGTTCAATCGAGACAAACAAGGAGAGTGTCGTTTCAGCACCACACAGCCACCACAGGTTGGAAATGAGCAGTTACTGTCAATTCTTCACTTACATCTTGGTTTTTCCACTTGCATTCTTGGTTCTGTTACTGTATGTGTGTAGCTTCAGCTGTCTTTGTTGTGCCAGGCATTTCTTCTTTTTAAAAAAAAAAAAAGAAAAAAGAAAAAGAAGAAGTCTTAGAAAAATCATGGCAAGCACTTAATAGAGGCTTTTTAGGACTTTGGGAATTTCATAAGACGTTTTCAGTCCTAATTCTGTGTGTATGTGTATGTGTTGGTCTGTCTATCTGTCTTATCCTTATACAGAGTTTCTCTGTGTTGCTTTAGCTCTCCTGGAATTTACTATATATAGACCAGGCTGGCCTTGAACTCACAGAAATCTGCCTGCCTTTGTCTCCTGAGTGATGGGATTAAAGGCATGTGTCACCCACCACCTCCTAGCTGAGACTTAATTCTTTCATTTCTGTCTGCTTTATATTTTATGTATTTGATTGTCACTAATTATCTTACATGGTAAACAGTTTTGAATCAAGTTGTGGTGGGTTTTTTTTGATCAGAATCAAGAGACATTTTGAGTATTTTTCTGATTCTTATTTTACTATTTTCACGTATTTATTTTTGCCAGTTGCTATGCATTATTTTAAGGTGGCCTTTTGCTTTCCCTGACAAATGATTCTAACACGGAAAATTATTTATTTATTTCTACTTAAGCAGTGGTGAGGGCTTTTAAAGTCAGTGAAATAGCCTGTGATTTACAGGTAGCACAAGGTTCTCTGGCAAAAGGAAAGAGAAGTAGGTAAATCTGTTTCCTAGTATAAGAATGTTACAGTAGAGATCCTGACAGAATGTACTTAGACTGCTGTCAATCAATCAGAGCCCTTTAACATTTAACATTTAATCTTTCTCAGGAGTTGTGGCGCACAATCTCACCCACGAGAGGTATCTGTCTGGAGAAGTACCAGATCATAGAGAGTTCAGGGATAGATTGTACTGCATTAGACTCTTTCAAAACATGTTACCCATGCTCTTTATAAAGTAGGTGATGTGTTCAAGGCTTCAGCTATCCTTAAGCCATGTGAGGAGTTGAAGAGGATTGGCTGGCATTTCTTTCTTAGATCATTAACTCATTTTCTTATACCTTTTATCTAAATGGTGACTTTCTGGGCTTTGTGTTGATAATGGCCTAAGATCTATGTTTCATGCCAGTCTTGCTGTATAGGATATAGAGTGCCATTTTGGGCTCTGTGGTGGAGTAATGGTGGCATGCAGTGATAGCATGAGCCTGAAGTCAGTTCCAGTTTCATTTTCCTCAAAGCAGTTTGATACCTGTTTGTTACTAGTTAGTTATGAGCAAGACCAGAAAGAACTGGGGCCCAGGTCCTTCAGCTGAATCTCCTCTGTGATAATGGCATAGCTGTATTTTCTTTAGGTTTCATTATTGCAGGTCACACTGGTTCAGATCACCCTTCTCATGTGAAATACTAGTATTGATTGGAAAGGCACAACCTTGGGAAAAAACATAATGATATTTACATTCTCCAAAAAGATCTCTAACTCCCAATGCAGGTGTGTTTTAAAGGGATTTATTTGCTTATTTATTATTTAGTCAAATAGGTCTTTTAAATCCCCTATAAAGTAAAGTTTTTTTCTTTTCTTTTTATTTGTTTTGTTTGTTTTTGTTTTTTGAGACAGGATTTCTCTGGGTAATAGCTCTGGTTGTCCTAGAACTCACTCTGTAGACCAGGCTGGCCTCAAAGTCAAAGATTTGTCTGCCTGTCTCCTAAATGCTAGGATTAAAAGCATGCACCACCACACTAAGCCCAAGGAAATTTCCAATTTTTCAACCACAATAAAATGGCAAAAAACATACATGTTCTTTACTAATGCATCGTTTCTAAAAAAATTCTAAGTATTGGTTCTTAATTTTTAGAAGTTGAATTTCTGTCTCTAAAAGTGTTCATGGGAGGGAATGAAGATTTGGGGATAGTCCATAGCTTTTAAGCTTGGTGTATCCCACAGATTGACCCATTCTGGGAACCTCTAAGTAGACAAGAATTTTGGCCTGTGGTGTTTGTTTGTTTTTTAAAGATTAATTTATTAAGTATAGAGCATTCTGCCTGCATGTATGTCTGTAGGCCAGAAGAGGGCACGATCTCATTACAGATGGTTGTGGGCCACCCTGTGGTTGCTGGGAATTGAACTCAGGACCTCCAAAAGAGCAGTCTCTTAACCTCTGAGCCAGTTCTCCAGCCCAGTCTTTTTTTGTTTTGTTTTCTTTTCTTTTCTTTTGTTTTTTCGAGACAGGGTTTCTCTGTGTAGTCCTGGCTGTCCTGGAACTCACTCTGTAGACCAGGCTGGCCTTGAACTCAGAAATCTGCCTGCCTCTGCCTCCCAAGTGCTGGGATTAAAGGCGTGCGCCACCACCGCCTGGCCAGCCCAGTCTGTTTTAAGCAAGCATTTTTTTGCAGCTCTACTTTTAGAAAGGAGTTCTAAGTTTAGACAGATTAATTTTCCTCTTCCAGTAGATACTTCTGTGTGTAATGCTTGCTTCTTTTTCAGTGGCAACTCTCTTTAGCTCCCTTCCTTTTCCTCTCCCTTCCATCCTCCAGCAAGGACCACTTGGCAGTGTATAGAGATAATTTTAGATATCAGGTTTTGACACAGAATGGGTAGAGGCCACTGGTGCTGCTAAATAAATGTCCTGTGGTACACAGACAGCAACTCCTGCCAAAGAATTTTATAGCCCAAGGTGTCACCCATCCTGAAGTAGAAACTCCCATGGAAGGAAAGAGGGATGGGCAGACAGCTGCTGGCAGCCTTACCTAGGGCACATGTAGTGCAGACTGTCGCAGTCCTTCCTCTGCACTACCTAGTCAGTGCTCCTCGATTCTAGAGATGTCCAGGAGATCTCAGACTGCAACTCCCGAACTACTGTTAGTGCTGGGAAAGAGCACCCCTTTCTTCTCTTCCTTACCATACACTCGGGGACCACTGAGTTAGTTTGAAGGTTTCAAAGCTATGGGCTGCACTCTAGGCTCCACACTAATTCTAGGTAGCTTAATTGGGAAGTCATGGGAGAACTAGAATCATGCTGCTGTGCACCATTACCCTGTTATGTATCTTATTGGTGAAAATATGTGAACTGTAGCCATTCTGCAGCTTAAAAATCTATATGAAAATATTGTTTCAACTTATTCATATAGACTACTAATTTGAATTGTATTTGTTTTACATTGAGGATTGAACTGGAAGATTTATGAAAATTATAATACATGCCATGCATGAAAATGTTTCCTGAGCAGCTACTGGTTGTGAAAAGCTGGGCATTAGAATGTACAGCACAACTAGGAATGTTAAGTCTAGGAATCCAGTGTTGTTCTGCTTCAGGGACTGAAACTCTGCTCTGGGGAGATCCAAATGTTCATTCTAAGCCCTGTGACTAAGTAGCCTTAGTGTTGCACAGTGACTGACTTTCTCCCCTTGATGTCCTCCTGATTTCTCACTGTCATACCTGTAGGCTTTAGTTTTTCTCTTCCAGTGAACTGTGGTATTTTGGGGGGAGATATGTGTGGTACATTTATGTGTAGTCTCACCAACCTATGTGTAGTATATTTCTTGTATGGAGATAAAGATCAAACATGTTTCTAGCTATGGTGGAGTAGGGAGATCTCAGGTGTTCCTTGTGACTTAACGTATATTGAATATACATTGTTTTAGACAGATGTGAAAAGTACACACACAACACACACATATACACATGCATATTTATGTGTGTGCACAGGTACCCACAAATGTTTTTTAAAATGCTGTGCAGTTATAATGCCATTTGTGATTAGCTTTAATTATATTGCTTGCCTTAGCTTCCAGGGGTATAGAACAGTGAATTAGAAGGGAGTGTGTGTGTTTGTGTCTTTATCCCATTACTTTTGGCTTCCTGCCTGTTGTACATCACTTCTCCACTCAAAGGATTCATCTGCACAGACAGCATGATGTATTTCTCTGACGCTTTAGCAGTGCTACTGTAAATGAAAGTGACAGCTTTCATATTTAGGAACAATGATCTTTTCCACAATTGGACTGAAGACTTGAAGTACCAGGAAAGGAGTAAAATGCAGTATCAGTATCATCTCAGATGACTGACTATTGTGGTGCAATCACACTGGGAAGGAAACCGCTAGCTTTGTTGTGGATTCTTTTTAAAAGAGAATAGCATAGCTGCACTCCCCCAAAAAATCCACCCCCACCCCTACTTTAGTTTTTTTTTTTTTTTTCTTCTTTTAAATGTAGGATCTCATTGTATAGCACCAGGCTAGCCTCAAACTTGTGAAGATCTTCTTGTCTCTGCCTCCTGAGTATTAGTTATTACAGGCAAGTTCCACCATGCATATCTAAAAACCTTCATTGTGATGATAATAGAGGTTACTTGGAAAATAATCTTTAAATCTTTTAGTTTCCCCTAGATTGTAATTCAGCTTATCTGTGACTACAGTTTCGCCTTTAAATACTTGGGAAGCAATGCAGCTCAATGTTTTATCTACAAACTGAAGAAGAGGGGCAGAATTACTGATGGTTGTCTTACTGAAATGAGAGAAGGTCCTTGGGGAAATTGGTTTTTAGAGCTTTCATGTTGAAGTACTTTGGTCCTTTCCATTGGCTACTCTTTGCTTTAGTTTGGATCAGTTGGTTGAGGCAGAACTTTCACTTTGTAGCTTAAATTGGCCTCATGCTTCCTTTTTAGCTCAGTCTGGTGGTGAACTCCAAAATGTCCTGCCTTGGACTCCCCAGTGCTAGGATCGAAGGTGCTACACATGCCTGGTTCCTGTTGGCCAGTTAAGAATTGTGTTTCAAGTACACATTGTAACACATTTGCCTTTCTTGGCTGTGGGTACTTTGGATGTTCATGTTAGAATGCTCATCTGGTATGCTGTACCTTCATTTTGTACAATTGCATCTATTGAGGTTAGAGTGTAGTATGGGCTGGGTCAAAATTTTACTTGGGAGAAATAATAGCTAAACTAGTGTATGAGCTGTTTTCAGAGATGAAGTATGGGGCACCATTCCTGGCCAAAGTTGTGATTTTTTTTTTTCCCCCCCCTAAATGTGACAATGAGATCCTGATTTTCACCTTAAGGTGTTTACTTCATGCTTTGTGTTTTGAAAGTGATATTAGCAGTAACAATGATATCTTTCACTGCCTTCTTATAAAAGTGATCGGTGGGTATGGGTAATCTAAAAGTAATTTGAGATAGAGTAAGAGGATTTCCAAATTAAATGCTAAAAATATCTTCTCAGTATTTTCTGTTAGAGAATATATCAGTACAAAAGACACATACACAAAACTAAAGGAACTGGGAAAAAAAAATCCTCTTTAAAAGCAATCTGTTCCTAAATTGAAAGCTGGCTTTTTTGCATGAAGTTTTTCCTAGTTATTTGTTATATTTAGAAGTTATTTCATACTATTCTGTGCACAATGCGCGCTTTAACCAAAAAGCCCTTACTCTGATGTTTTTTCTGTTTTAGGAGTCAGTGGATCGATGGGGGAAATGCTGCTTGTCCTGGGCCCTGAGCTGTAGAAAAAAGACTCCAAAAGCAAAGTACATGTACCTAGCACAGGAGCTCCGCTTCGATCCTGAGTGGCCACCTAAGCCTCAGACAACGACGGAAGCCAAAGCTGTAGTAAAGGAGAATGGATCATGTCAGATTATCACCATAGCATAGCAAAGACTGCTCTGCAGTGCCAGTAGCAGTATTCAGCAAGATGCGCTGTTGTCAGAATGGCATTAGTTCAGTTTATATCCCTCTCATAATACAGCAGTTGATTAAAACAGAAAACAGTAAAATGTCATTTGCTGCACAGTTATTAACTATAAATCTGGCTATATCTTCATGCAGTAACCTAAATATGATATATACTTTATATTGGGTATGAAAGAACTGTGTTTGGGTTTTACAGATTTTAGCTTTTGACACTAGTTTGCCTCTTTAAATTTAATTTTCACAAATCCCCTTATTAGAAAGTTCTTTTACATATAGGTCCCAAAATTGTGATTGTTAAGAATATAGTTAATTGTGATTAGCCTTCAGTGAAAATAGATTGAAAGCCTGTTTTGATCCAGTGTTTTCTCCCAAAGAACTCTATGTTAAATATACACCAGTTTTCTTTTATGACCTGGAGTTAGGAGTGAGTTTGTGTGTAATTGTTGATAGAGCAACTCAGGTAATTCCCATTTCTGGTTTTACATTCTCTGTGTAGCCTGCCTGGGTGTCACTTTCTAGACAGTAAGGTGCTCCACTGCTTGCTGTCCTGAGCTGTCCTTCATAGTATTCTATGGATCCTGTGCAGCAGTCCAGTTAAAGCAAAGAACTCTCTCACTAGAAAGGTTGATTTCTGAGCCAGGCATGACAGTAAAGGCCCCTAATCCTGCACAGGAGGCTGAGGCAGAATTATGTAGTCCACAATTCTAGAATAGCCTAGAATAGATAGTAAAAGCCAGTCTCAGAATGCATGTGCAGAGAAAGATTGAGGTTATTTCTCTTGGCAGTAGAGCTCATTCATATCTCTTCAAACCCACTTGTTTTTTCTTTTGGGACTTGTATCATTTTAAATATTTCATATTCATTCATTCATATTCTCTCTCTCTCTCCCTCTCCCTCCCTCCCTCTCTCTCTCTCTCTCTCTCTCTCTCTCTCTCTCTCTCTCTCCTTCTCTCTCTCATTCTCTCCCCCTCTCCCTCTCTCCCTCTCCCCCTCTCCCTCTCTTTCTCCCTCTCTCCCTTCCTCCCTTTTTGTTTTGTTTTTGAGTTAGACCTTAACTTTACTATATGTCTCTCCTTTGAATAATGGGGTTTAAAAGAATAATGAACATTGAATTTGAATGACTTTGACAAAAGCAATATGAACTTGTAGAACTTGTTTTGTGCCATTAGGTGGCACCAGATATCATCACATTACCTATTTTGTAACAAGTGAGCTTGAGAAAAATTAAAAAAAATATATATACATTTATTTAGCCAAGAGGAATGAAGAAAGCATTTACACATTTGTGTGTTATCTGATTCTGGTCAGTTCTCAAGGAACTTTCACAATGCCTCCTAGGTAGGACCTGGCAGTTTGGCAGTGCCTTCAGTTTGGCATTGCTATATATAAAATGTACCCTAAATTAGTAAAACAATGTAACATTATTCTGTGTTCTTTCTTAACTACAAATGTATGCTTTCCACTCTGGTTGATCATTATTTTTCTAGTACATACTTACCAGTTTACCAAATGTTAACCAGATTTGTGGAACCTTTTTTTCCCTCCTCTTTTTTTTTTTTTTTTTTTTTTTGTTTTTTTTTGTTTAATGTTGCAAAGACCCAAATGATGTTTGCTAATTGTAGAAAAAGTAAGTTTGTCTCAGGATCACTGTTACTGCTATTGCCACTAGTGATTCTTAGAAAATAATCAACTTTTTCCAACAAAATGTATGATATTATTATATGTTAGATAATAAGAACAATTGTCCCATGAATGATTCTATGAAGCTATGCATCTTAGACCTCTTGAGCTGTGAATTAGCACTATTTTCTATAGTTACTTATTACCTATTGTTTTATACTCTGTGTTTATTTCAAATAATGTTAATGGTATTCAGTCATTTTCTGAATTGTTAACTCTTATTCTTTGGTTTAAATACTGAAACAAGATTAATTGCTAACTGCAGCTTAGAAACCCTATATCAATTGTATTTAACATCTTTAAGAGCATGATCATAAAGGCTATTTTGACAGCTCATTTTAACATTTGGAGTTGATAAGGGTTTATATCTCATCTGTCCATATTGTTTGCAAAGGAACAAGGTCTTATGTAGGTGAGAGAAAGCATTTGTACGGAGTTAGATTTGAACATAGACAGGATAGGTTATTCTAGTTGAGAATGTTGTTCGAAGAATGTCGGTGAATCCAGACATGGTCCTGCTTAGTGCCATAGGTAGAGTGAGTCTTCTATAGGTCATCATTACATAGTAATTTTGGTTCTGAATTTTACATTAAATTATTTGAGTATATACAGACCTAAATTTTAAAATCTGTACATATATTATTTTGATGTATTAAGATTGATAATATTGCTGATTTAAATTTTATTTATGCACATACTTAAAGGACAGAAATGTCTAGGAAAGTAATTGTTAAATAATGATATGTAGCTTTTTAACTTTTTAAATAAATAACAAGATTTTTTAATGTGGGTCTCCCTCAGGGTTGTTTAAAGTTGTTTGTTTTCCTCCCTTACATATAAATAAATAATGGTAACTATGTTTTCTATCTCGTAGCACCAACTGCTGTAAGGGAATGCTGCAGACAGTGCTTGGGCGAGAGTATGGCGCCAAGCCTGAGATTCAAATGCTTTCCATTTAAGCAAACCTGTTGTTGTTTTTATACTTTATTTTGTTTCCCATTTTGATGAAAATACTGCACAGTTTCAAAGGCATGGTAAATAATGTGTTTCTTTCATATATATATATATTTTTTTTTTTTTCCCAAAAGCAGCAAAAACTCATATCCAGTGAAGAGCAACTTCAAGCTTTAGAGAACATCTAATATCTTCATGCATGCAGTTTTGTTGTATCAAATAAGAGGGTTTTGTATATTTATGGTGGGAGGCTACTGGGAACTTTTAACAAAATAGGGTATTAACTTTTGTACAGTCTGGGCATTTACATGTATTTTTAATGTATTACAATTTGGTAATTATGTGCACATGAAATTAATAAAAGTTACTTCCTGGTATAATTTGTGAATTCCCTGAGACCGTGGATTTTTTTAAGTAACTTTATATATCAGAAATGACACATCTTTATATTTTTAAAATTGTATTGCTGCTCAAGAATGGTACCCTATTGTCAAAAAGGTAGATATTCATAATTGTACATTCAGCATTGTAAATACCATATGAAATCCTTTTTGATTAAAGCTATTCAAAATAAAAATTTTAATGAATTAAATATGTCTATACTTTTTCCTGGGTCTTTACACACTTGTTTGATTATGTAACTACAGCCAGCTCTCTCAGAACCATTTCACTGTAGATTGGTTTTTGTTGTTTTTGCCTGGGAGGGTGGCTGAGAGGAAAGCAGCTTGGCTATTTAGCTTGATGGACTGGTTGTGGGAAGGATGGCCGTTAGGGGCTCTGGAGCTGCTTCTTGGTGAGAACTAGAGCCAGTCAGAGTTCCTGAAGTAAGGTGCAGGGACCCCTTTGTCTACCATGCTTAGCTTCCCGTATGAATTCCAGGGGCTAAGTGAGTCTTCATGCTTGCAAGGCAAGCATTTTGCTTATCTAGCTGTCACCCCAAACTCTGGGTCTTTGTTCTTAAAGTGGGGAAATGATCTTTTACTTTGTGTTAAAAATGGAAAATAGTGATAGAAGCACATTTAAAACAACTCTGCCTCTTAGGTACATACAAAGGAATCTGTAATTCCCCTGAAGATCTGAATGTTAAGGGAAACAGCATTAGAGCATTTGAAGGAATTGGTAGGGATTCACTTGATAACTTATGACTTGACAACGGACCGATAGTAGCACTTATAAAGAATGTCTACATTATAGTTACATATAGGAAAATGAACACAGCTGGACATTGTGATGCATTCTTTGTGATTCCCAAAGTTTAGGACACTAAGGCCAGAAGATTGTAAATTTGAAGCTAGCATGGGCTACATAGCAAGGTTGTCTAAAGGAGAGAGAAATAAACATAAAAAGGGAACCGGACTTTCTCAAAAGCTGAAGAACAGGTGGCCCTTCATTGAAATAAAGACATCAAGTCATTAAACAGAAATGCAACATTAAAAAAGCACATTGAGACAATAGGTTGATAGATTGGTGTACCATTTTTATTGTTTAGACTGAGCCTAAGCTGTGCCAGGTGAGGGGTAGGCATTCATGGGAACAATCTGAATGGCCAAGATTGAAAGGATGCCAAGTATAAGCCAAAGATGTGAAGACCAGGAGTTCTCACACGCTATATGGCACTGTGGCAATACAACCACAGTGATAGGCAGTTTGGCATTAAGTTAAACTGAACACGAACCCTTGAGCCGTTCTATTACTGAACATGTTTGACAATGGCTAGACTAACCGTTTGTGGGGCGAGGGTGGGGGGAGGCATTTGAGGATTCTTTAGCCTTATTTAAGAAATAAAATGTTGAGCAAAGGAGATGGCTCATCAGGTAAAGATACCTCCAAGACAGATGGCATGAGTCCTTGAGAACCTACATGGAGGAAGGTGAGAACTGATTGCCTAGAGTTTTCTGACACCCATGAGTGGGGCACTGCCACATGTGCACCCACGTATTCATGCACAGGAATGAGTTAGTGCAATGTAGCATGCAAAAAAAAAGTGGCCGATGTTCACTGAGAGTGAACATGCCATTTCTGGAAAAACAAGCCTTCTACCCTTTAGCTTTGATAGTAGGGTAGCTCTTACCATGGACTCTCAAAGTTTGAAAGCTCTTGTCATTAAAACCTAGAATATGCCATGTGAAGATAGTCTTTTTCTTGACTTTTTATCTGGTAAAGTCTTTATCGTCAGGATGCAAGAATACTCCCTCTTCCTCCGTGAAATGCCAAGTCACAAGCAGAGCTGCAAGCCTTCCCAGTCAGTCCAGCGTGCAGAACAGCTTCAGGTAAGGCCAAATATTCTTAAATTAGTGTATGCAATTAGAGGCTCAGTCTGTATAGGGCTAAAGAAGACCCGGTACAAGAAACAGTACAGATTTTTACTTGGGAAACATTGTTTGAATAAACCAGTATTACTGGGTGCTTCCTGGGTAACTCAGTACCCAGAGTAGTAGTTTTATTAAGCAGCTTGGCTTATAAGCAAACAGTAGCTTATTATTTAAATGTGTGAGTCAGAAAGACCAACTTCAAATTCTATTTATATGACCCTTAAATTAACCTCATGTGTATTGGAGCACTCAGCCTACTGCTGTCTGTGTTACTGTAACAGTACAGAGTTCAGAAAAGCATGGCATAAAGCAATGGGCATTATCCCCTGCCCCACGGGACTTTGCGGGGCGGGGGGGTTGTTGCAGAACGGCGAAATGTGTTGTGGGGTGTTGGTACTTTGAAAATATGTAAGAAATTGAATCTAGTGGAAGTGGGCCTTGCCGTTCCCGTGTTGACTGCTGCGTAGGGATAAAGCTTCCCTGCTTAATTTGTTAAAGTCAGTGACACAGCCAGTCCCAGTAGGCACTGCTCTCTGAAAAAGACTGTAACAATTTTAATTCATTCTGCGACGATTTTAATGTATTGTCCATTCTGTAGCTTGAAAGTGTCCAAATGTCAATGCTCTAAAAAGAACCAGGGAGATGGCTCAGTGGATAAAAATGTGTTCCTATAAGACTGATCTAGACTCTCCAACACCCGAATAAGCTGAATGGAAAGGATATTTATTTTTTTAATCAGCCTTTGTAAGATAGAGGGAGACTTGGTTGTATCTGGGCGTTCCAAGGCAGTGAGAGTGCTGGCCCAAGAACTGTGCCTGCAGCAGGTGGAGGGCTCCTAGATCTGCTCTGAGCCTTGCTTATTCTCTTGAATTTCAGACATGCTAAGAAGCGCCCTGCTGTCCGCGATGCTCGCACTCGTGCATGCCCAACCCTTCCCCTGCCCTAAAACCTGCAAGTGTGTGGTCCGCGATGCCACGCAGTGCTCGGGCGGCAGCGTGGCTCACATCGCTGAGCTAGGTCTGCCCACAAACCTCACACACATTCTGCTCTTCCGAATGGACCAGGGCATATTGCGGAGCCACAGCTTCAGCGGCATGACGGTCCTTCAGCGCCTGATGCTTTCAGATAGCCACATTTCCGCCATTGACCCTGGCACTTTCAATGACCTGGTAAAACTGAAAACCCTCAGGTTGACGCGCAACAAAATCTCTCATCTTCCACGTGCGATCCTGGATAAGATGGTGCTCTTGGAACAGCTGTTCTTGGACCACAACGCACTAAGGGACCTTGACCAAAACCTGTTTCAGAAACTGCTTAACCTCCAGGAGCTCTGTTTGAACCAGAATCAGCTCTCTTTTCTTCCTGCTAACCTTTTCTCAAGCCTGGGAAAGCTGAAGGTGTTGGATTTATCACGAAACAACCTGACCCACCTGCCCAAGGGATTGCTTGGAGCGCAAGTTAAGCTTGAGAAACTGCTGCTCTATTCAAACCAGCTCACGTCTGTGGATTCGGGGCTGCTGGGCAACCTGGGCGCCCTGACCGAGCTGCGGCTGGAGCAGAATCACCTCCGCTCCATCGCACCGGGTGCCTTCGACCGCCTGGGAAACCTGAGCTCCTTGACTCTGTCCCGAAACCTCCTGGGGTCTCTGCCGCCCGCGCTCTTCCTTTACGTGAGCAGCGTGACTCGGCTGACTCTGTTCGAGAACCCTCTGGAGGAGCTCCCGGAGGTGCTGTTCGGGGAGATGACCGGCCTGCAGGAGCTGTGGCTGAACGGCACCCACCTGAGCACGCTGCCCGCCGCCGCCTTCCGCAACCTGAGCGGCCTGCAGACGCTGGGGCTGACGCGGAACCCGCGCCTGAGCGCGCTCCCGCGCGGCGCGTTCCACGGCCTGGCGGAGCTGCGCGTGCTCGCGCTGCACACCAACGCCCTGGCGGAGCTGCCGGACGACGCGCTGCGCGGCCTCGGGCGCCTGCGCCTGGTGTCGCTGCGCCACAACCGGCTGCGGGCCCTGCCCCGCACGCTCTTCCGCAACCTCAGCAGCCTCGAGACCGTGCAGCTAGAGCACAACCAGCTGGAGACGCTGCCGGGAGACGTGTTCGCGACTCTGCCCCAGCTGACCCAGGTCCTGCTGGGTCACAACCCCTGGCTCTGCGACTGTGGCCTGTGGCCCTTCCTCCAGTGGCTGCGGCATCACCAGCACCTCCTGGGCCGAGACGAGCCCCCGCAGTGCCGTGGCCCGGAGCCACGCGCCAACCTGGCGTTCTGGGAGCTGCTGCAGGGTGACCCGTGGTGCCCGGATCCTCGCGGCCTGCCTCTCGACCCTCCAACCGAAAATGCTCTGGAAGCCCCGGTTCCTTCCGGGCTGCCTAACAGCTGGCAGTCCCAGGCCTGGGCCCAGCTGGTGGCCAGGGGCGAAAGTTCCAATAACAGCCTCTACTGGGGTCTTTATATTCTACTTCTAGTAACCCAGGCCATCATAGCCGGGTTCATCGTGTTTGCCATGATTAAAATCGGCCAGCTGTTTCGAACATTAATCAGAGAGCAGCTCTTGTTTAAGGCAATAGAAAAATCGTGTAACTAATTAAACTGTGACTAGAGCCCCAAGAAGAATCTAGTCAGGATGCTGGCCTGCCATTCCTCCATTTCCCGTGCCTTTTCTCCTCTCGGGGTCCCTTCTCCCCTTTCCTCCTTTTGCTAATCGCTACTCCTTTCTAGCCTGGCCTGGGTTTCCTCCTCTGTTAGTTTCTGAGGGTCGGGGGTTGGGTTATGGGACTTGGCTCGTCTGGTCCCACTGCAGCACTGGGTGCCTAGTGGAGAGAGGAGTTCTTTTTTAGTTTCTGAATTTGAGGACGCATCCTGCCAGGTGGGCAAGACCTCTCCTGCACCCAGCAAGGGCTGAGTAACATTTGCTGAAGGAACACCGACCTAAAAAACCCTAGATCCCAGAGATGAAGCTTCTTCCCAGGAAAAAGCTAGAGTTGTTCCTTGTCCCTTTCTTCCTGAAAGGAGAATTCGTGCCCGTTCACAGCCTCCTCTGTGATAGGCTGAGCTAGGACACAGAGGAGCTCTCATCCCATCCCAGTGACAGCAGCCACTTTGCAGTATCCACTCCTGACCCGACTAAAATGGCTGTTGTCACTGAGGTGGGGATGAGAGCTCCTGTGTGTAGTAGCTCAGCTCATTACAGAGGGAGCTTGCTCTGAAACAGAGCCCCCCCCCCCCAAAAAAAAAAAAAAAAAACAAAAAAAAGAGCCTGGTCGGGGGGGTTCCGGAACTCATCTGGAAAAGCCATATGCTGGGAAGCTTGGGGACCTGCTCAGTGTGTTTGTCCCATTGGCCTCCTGGGAGTTTCCATACGTCATTTGTTTCCTATTTCCTAGAGGTGAACGCCACATCATTTCACAAGCATTTATGGAGCTGTGACCATGGGACAGGTGTTCATGATTGTAATGATAGCTTGATTTCCGATGGACCGAGCTTGTATCACGTTCTCATTTATCCTTCCAATAGAAAACAATTAAACCCTTGTTGCAATAATTGGCTGCCTGTGCTTGTGAGAGACAGTGGTTAAACACATGCACTGGGAGCTGATGACTGAGGGTTCCGTCTTGGTGTCTCTATTTACTAACCCCTGAGGACTCTGTACACACATCCTGTAAGCCTGGGTTTCCTCCTCCTTGAAAGGGGACAAAACAGTACCTGCCTCAGAGGCTTGTTGTGAGAATTAAAGGCAATAAAACATAGAAAGGCTTTACCCTGCATACAAAAACTGCCCAGTAGGTGATAGTTATCACTAAAGAACATGCGGTTGCATTCCCCCTTGTATTTTTGAGACTGTCTCTCTGTGTATCCCAGGCTGGGTTTGAACTTGAGATCCTCCTGTTTTACATTCCAAGGCTCTAGGAGTACAGGCTTGGGCTATCACATTCAGCTGGCATTTCTAAAGAAGAACTTCAAGATATTCAACCCCACCCTCACCCCCATATATGAAAGGGCAAAGTTCTTGTATCTATCTACAGGAAGCCACAGTCCCGTGTGTTCAGGTTCTGTGCTCCCTGGCCACAGGTGTGAATCCTTCCGACACCATCAAGCAAGAGGAGAAAGAGCTTGATCCTGGCATCAGTCTATACATGCACTTCTTCAACACCAGCTTCAAATATATCTCCTTGGTGAAGCTATCCCTGTTGCTCACGTTGTGCTTCCTGCACTTCCTGACTGTCAGGCACTGGGCACCACCCTCAATCTGGTCCTGGGTATAATTTTAGAGTATCTGTTTAACTAGCCTCTGTGCTTATAAACTCCTTGGATAGTTTTTGTCTTGTTTATTGCAAAAGTTTGGAGCCACCTATAGCCCAAAATCTGGATTTATTTTTATTTTTTTAAATTTTTTGGGTGAAATGCAGACTCAATTTTAACCACTATTCTCTTTCAAAGCCTGTTCTATTCACCTGTCAGATAAGAATAACAGCTGCCCCTACCAGAGCTTCAAGGACCAAATGAGGCAATCCCTGCT
>JADRCD010238873.1:7420-48238 GCA_019843815.1 Montemys delectorum
CTCTCTCTCTCTCTCTGTGTGTGTGTGTGTGTATGTGTGTGTGTATAGCAGGGGTGGTGTCTGCCATCTTGCAGTAGGAGAAGCCACATGCTGAGTTCCTGACCTGGCACACAGTGGGTCCTTAGAGCATAGGTGCTGGTGTCTAAGAGGCCCTGGGGCCCCGATGGGCTTTCTAAGTGCACAGAGCCTGGGCTCCCACAGCCTGGGTAGCCTTTGAAGGTCAGTGCAGCCCTTTATTACCACAATTAATCACCCAGGGACAATGGCGCTGTCATGCCCTCAGCCTGGCCTTCAAGGGGCAGGGGTGGGTGGAGGGCACCTGAGGGGGGTTCAAGCAGCTGCCCATTCGTTTAGAAGTGGAGAACACTTTGCTGGCTTCCAGTGCAGCCCTATGTTGGAATCAAAGAGAGTTCTTGGGGAGGGGTAGCACTCAGGCTGGATCGAGAGGGAGGTTTGCTTGTTTTTTGTTTTTTGTTTTGTTTTGTTTGAACACAAACAAGTTGTTCTCAGATTGTGCCAGAGTCCTTTGAGGTCTGCTCAGGGGCTGGGTGGGTGTCAGCAGCAGGTGGCCAGTGGTTAGTGATGCCACCTTTCTAGGTAAAACCAGGAACTTTGGTGTCCCAGGCCCAAGATGAGTACTCCACAGTGTGTGAGACTAGAGCTGAGTGAAGTCTCCCACCTTCTCTGAGCTTAGAAGTCCTCTTCCACATGTGAAAGGTAACCAGCCCCCCGGGGATGTGCTGGGGACACTTACTGGTGCCTTCCAATGATAAACCTCTGCGAAGTGTTAGGATTTGACTATGCCTTCCTTCTGTTCACCATCTATTCATTCATTCATCCATCTGTCCCTCCATCTGATCATCCATTACCCACCTATCTGTTCATTCATTCATCCATCCATTTATTCATTCATCTGTCTATTCATTCATTCAATCATTCATTCACCCACCCACCTATCCATTCATTAATTCATCCACTCATTAATCTGTCCATTCATTTACTCATTCACTCACTCATTCATTCATTCATTCATTCATCCATTCATCTGTCCATTTATTCACTCATCCCTCCATCCATCTATACATTCATTCATTCATCCATCCATTTATCCATCCATTCATTCATCTATCCATTCATTCATCACCTACTCATTCATTCAGTATTTATCCATCTGTTCCTTTACTACATATTCATTCATTCACGCATTCATCATTTGTTCATTATTCATTCATTCACACCATTCATTTATTTATTCATTCACCATCCACTCTCTTGCCCTGTGAAATTGAAGCTTCATGTCAGATAGTTCTGCCTGGAATTTGCACAGAGAATTCAGCTTCTTAGCATCTACAAACCTTTAAATTAACTTTCTTATTGAAAGAGGCACTTGTTTCTTGTAAAAGAAAATCAGTCAAAGTACACAGAAAGGTTGTTTGTCCATCCCCATGCTTCCTACTGCTAGACTTTAGATGCGGGTAGTTTGAGAGTCTGATATTCTAGATGTTTCTCTGCAAGAAGTGTGCTTATCTCCACCTATGTGTCCCCCGAGAGTGGAACAGTGCCATGACACTGTTGAAATCTTACCTGGTCGACTGTGTACCTGGGACAGTATTCTAGGGGCTTGGGACACAGGCTCCTCCCTCAGCCCTGCCCATGCCCGGCCTCCTCATTCCCTTCAGCTGCTGTTGGTTTGGGCGGGGGGAGCTGAGGTGCCAGGTTCCAAGGTTTCTTTGGTTGCCTTTTGGCTCAGTGGGCCAGTGCCATTGTGTTTCACAGAGGGTAAGCCGGAAGCCACTGAACCATTGTGACGGCTAGTCTCAAAAGTGCTGGAAGTTGGATGGTTTTAAGTTTGTGTGTGCGTCTGTCTGTCTGTCTGTGTGCATTGGGTGTGTACATGTGCATGTGTGTTTACTATGTGTGCATGTGTGTGAACATGTATATGTGCATGTGTGTATGTATGTGTACATGTGTGTGTATGTGCATCGTGGAGAGGCATATGTGCATGTGTGTGCATGTGTACGTGTGTGTGTGTGTGTGTGTGTGTGTGTGTGTGTGTATGAACAGGGACTAGAGGTCAACCTTCAATATTATTACTGAGGATCCAACAACTTTCTTTCTTTCATTAAAAAAAAAAAGATTTATTTTATTAGTGTGTGTGTGTGTGTGTGTGTATGTGTGTGTGTGTGTGTGTGTGTGTGTGTGTGTGTGTGTGTTTCTCTGTGCACATGATTACAAGTTCCAGAAAAGACCAGATGCTTTGGACTGCCCTGGAGCTGAAGTTACAGGGGGTTGAGCTGCCCTACATGTGTGCTGCAAACTGAACTGTGGTCCTCTGCATGAGCAATGGACTCTTAACTGCTGAGCTGTCGTCCCAGATGTACACCTTGTATCTTAAAACAGTCTTTTCATAGCCTGGAATCACCAAGTGGGCTAGGCTGGCTAGTCAGCGAGTTACAGAGATCTGCTTGTCTCTGTCTCCTCAGCACTGAGATTACCATGGTGCACCGCCATGACCGGCTTGCCCTGTCAGTTCTGGGCATTAAACGAAGGTCCTCATGCTTGGAAGGCAATCCCTTCACTATCCCTTCAGCCTCTGAGCTGAGGTTTACTGAATCTTCAGGAATATTATGGGATGTATAGGGGGACTCTTCCCCACCCAGCAGGCAGAAGACTCCTGCTGTCTGTAGCCCAGTGTGGCCCTGTGGCAGGAGACCCCAGGCTCTGGCTTTCCCTGCAGCTCAGGAACAATGAAGGACTTTAAGACTCAGCCTGGATACAAAGGCCAAGTGCCAGAAGCTCAGACAAGATGGTACTCAGAACACAGGCTCCTTGGTCCTTAGCATTCCTGTAAGAACATAGAGAAGGACTAGGGTCTTATAGAACCCCTGTGCTCTAGCATAAGAGAGAAGCTCTTGGGCCGAATGCCCCTTCCCTCTCTGCTCTGTGGAAATCTAAACCCTCACCCAACTCCTATCACTGCTCCAGGACTAGCAGTTGTTAGGTTTGTGTTTGAAATGCTGGGGGAGGAATCCCAGGACACTCATGTGTTGGGCAAGTGAGCTACCACTGAGCTACAGCCCTAGCCCTTAAACTATTTTTACACTGATTTATTTAGTGCTCTTCCCCCTTCTCCCCCCCCTCCGCCTCTGTGTGTGTGTAGCATGCACTTGGATGGAGTGTGTATGACAACTTTTGGGAATCAGGTCTCTTCCACTGTGTGGGTCTGAGGGATCAAACTCAGCTCATCAGACTTAGCAGCAAGCCCTTTTACCCACCAAGCCATCTCAGTTTCCCCTCATCTCTCTTATTTTGAGACGGGTTCTCACTAAGTTGCTCAGGCTATCCTTGAACTCACTCTGTATGTAGTCCAGGCTGGCCTTGAACTTGTGATCCTCCTGCCTCAGACTAAGTACTTGAATGACAATCCTAAGCCACCAAGTCCAGCTTACATCTTGGTCTACTGAAAAATTCCCAATCACCAGATGATTGGGAATCCTAGATGTTAGATCTGGGAGCCTAGATGATTGGCCTCCTAGATGTTAGATCTGGGAGCATCCAGACCCTCTCATTCTAAGAGAGAGAGAAAGAAAGAAAGAGAGAGAGAGAGAGAGAGAGAGAGAGAGAGAGAGAGAGAGAGAGGGAGACTGTGTCCTCAGGCAGATGACCTGACTGTTCCAAGACAGTGCAAGACACTGCTGGTGGGGCAAGGACAGATCCAACCTTCTGAGACCATGGGTGCTTGCAACATGGGAAAGGCAAACAAAGGCAGAGGAGGATGGTGGGGTGCTGTGGGGATGGAGGTGAGGAGGCCACGTGGAGATGACACCTTCACAACGCTCAAATGTGGAGGAGAGCTTCACCATTTACAAAGTTTCTTCAAGGTTGTAAGACTGGGAAGGAGCCTCGCCTTTCTCTTTCACGATTGGAGAAACTGAGGCTCCAAGGGTAACGTTAATTGCTCAGGCTGCACACTAAGTGGTGATTATCAGGTCTGGGTGAGCGGAGAGAGTGGGAACTACACAGCCCGTTCCCCATCTTTATAAATGAAGATGAGCCCCACCCCCTCCCGAAGAGTGGAGGCAAGGTATTTCCTACCCAGAAGCCTCTTCCAGACAGAGGGCCATGAGCCCTGTGTGGGTAGAGAGGCCATCCCCGTATCCCAGTGATTCTGAGCAAGGCAGGAGTCACAGTGGTCCGTCCTTTCCGCGCTGTAGAATTAGCTGAACTCAAGCTCCAACCTGAATCTGCTTCCTGGGGAAAATGGCATTGTCTTCTGTGCTTGCTGTTCGTTATGACATGCTTGAGAGAGGACCCGACCTCTTGCACACACCCAGCCCGGCCACAGCGGGCAGTGGATACGCACTAATGACCACAGTGCTATTGTCAGACTGACTGGTGAAGAGAGGTTGTCAGCTCTCTGCTCTCGGTTTTGGGTCCTCAACAACATATCCATAGCTTGTTCATGGGTGACAGACCGGAAGTGGTCAGGATGAGGAGCAGGTGTGCTTGAGCCTGGGGCTGGAGAGGTTGGGGGTGAGCGGGCCTGGGGCTGGAGAGGTTGGGGTGCGAGTGGGCTCCACTATGGAAATGGTGCTATTTTGAGGAAGAGCAGGGAGCTGTGGCTTCTCTCTCCCCAAGTCGCAACAGTCAGACTCAGCTTCAAAGAAACAGCTTGATTATTTCTGCAGCCTGCCCTGTGGCTCATCCCTGGCATCTCAACACCCCTAAGAGGAGGCAGGAGGATGACACACTCCAAATCAGCCTGGGCTAACATAGTAAGACTCTGTTTCAAAATCGAACAACAAAATCTAAAATAAACTCCGTGTGGTGGCGCATGCCTATAATCCCAGGTCTTAGGAGATGGAGGCAGGAGAGGGAAGAGTTCAAGGCCAGCCTTGGGTACAGTGAGAGCCTGTTCTCGAAAACCCAAAACAAATAAAGAAACTCAAAAGAAAGACGAGAGAAAGAAAGGAAGAAAGAAAGGAAGAAAGGAAGGAAGGAAAGAAGGAAGGAAGGAAAGAAAGAAAGAAGGGAGAAAGAAATTAGTGAAAAAGATAAAATGATTCTCCATTCCTGGATGAAAGCCAAGTCCAAGACAAAATCTACCCACACTCCTCCGCGCAAAGGTCTTCTTGCCGTCAGGAGAGACGCGGAGCTTTTTCTGGTGGACAGGAACCCCAGACTCCTAAAGAAGTTATTGGGGGGATGGTAGCCCATGCTCTGCCTCAGCCCCAGAATGGCCAGCTCTTGTGTGGACACAGCCCCAGCTGCCGCAGTTCTCTGTAGATACAGCGCCACAGGGGCCAAGGGGCCCTGCCTGCTGCTGCTGTCTTAGCCTCCAGTGTGACTCAAGACCCAACTGGCCTGTGACCGTGGGAAAGACTTGGGGTAGGGAAGGGCCAGTCGGGCCACTGCAGAAAGCCTCTGGCCATGTACCAAGCCAGGCTCCTCCTTGGTCCCTGACAAGGTCCTCAGGCTCCCTCCCACCTCTCACCCAGGTAGTGTGAGGTAATACTTCACCTAAAGAGAGGCTTTGAAAGTCAATTATCTGAAACAAGGCAGCCAAAGCCCATCAGGCCTCTCAGAGAGCTCAGAGCAAACAGATTTTTGGCAAGCACGGACCTAAGGAAATAGGATTGAATTTCCCCTCCTTTTACCTGGGGGAAATCCGTGCTGCCTGTTGGTGAACTTGGCTCAGAGGCTTATGGGGTAGGGGCCTTTTATGGTTATTGAGGAAAAGCCCAGAGGTGCTCTATAGCGTCCCCTGTGACGCCTCAGCCTCTCTCCCGCCACCTCTCTCTCCCCACCTCCACTCCCCTCCCCACCTAGAGATGCTGGACAGTGCCCCCTGCCACCACCTCTATCACCTCCTCCACTCTGCACTGCCCCCGTTCCTCTGCCCCCACCCCCACAGAGATGCTCTATAGTGCCCCTGCCACTCCTCACCCCGCCCCCCCACCTTTCCCCATCCCCACCCCCACACCCCACCCTTGACAGTTGCTTCTAGGGCTGAGGACTACCAAGGCTGACTGGCTCTTCTTTTGGTGTGACTTCATTTCCTGCTGATTCAGATTTAAAAAACAAAAACAAAAACAAAAACGTTGGGAGTACCATCAGGTTAATCTCTTTATCTCTCTGCTGTAACTCTCTGATAGACGAGGGTGGTAACGTAGGTACCATGTTAGTCGTTCCTAGCCAAGGTCCATGTGTGGTGGCACATGTCTTTAATCCCAGCACTCGGGAGGCAGAGGCAGGTAGATCTCTGTGAGTTTGAGGCCAGCCTGGTTTATATACTATAACTATACTATACTACACTATAGGGCAGCCAAGGCTACATAGTGAGACATTGTTTGGAAAACCAACCAACCAACCAACCAAGGAAAAAAGTTCCTAGCCAACTGTAACAGAGAGGAAGAGCTAGAGAGAAGGGTGCTCCGTGGGTGGACTTCACCTGCATCCTCCCCAGAGGCTCTGGGGTGTAAGAGTGATTTGTCCTGTAGCCCCGCACCCACACTTTATTTTCCCAGATAGGATCTCTTGTACCCTAGTCTGGCTATGTAGCCAAGGATGACCTTGAACTTCTGACCCTCTTGCATTCATCTTCAGAGTCCTAGAGCACAGCCCCACCCAGTTTAGCAGGGCTGAGGATCCAACCCACTGTGTCCTGCGTGCTGAGCAACCATGTTACCGAGCGGGCTGTGGCCCATAAAGATGTTTTTGCCCCCCCAGAAGCTGCTCATGGAGGGTGTGAGGCCAGATGTGTGGAGGTGTACCTTGCTTAGGACAGACTCAATGTGCTGCAGAGGGTGAGGGAGGGGTAGGGAGGTAAAGACTTTTGGAAGCACTCTAAACACACAGTTATAGGCTACTTCCCCAGTTCCTACCCAGGTGCTTGGACGCACTGTCCCCTTCAGCTGGGACCCTGGCACCTCTCTGGAACTTCCTCTACGCCAACACAAGGCAGGGTGGGCTTGTTTGGGTAGTCGTTTGAAAAGCCCCCAGGTAAGGCTGAGCTCAGTCGATACAGTGCTGCAATGTACGGACCCCCAAGTTAGAGCCCCCAGAGCTGTGCCACATAGGGCGTTGGTGGCACACGCTCAGTCCTCAAGAGGTAGAGATAGGAAGATTGGAAGTTCAAAGTCATCCTCAGCTATGTAGTGAGTTTGAGGCTAGCCTGGGCTACATGAGAACCTAACTCATCTACACACACACACACACACACACACACACACAGAATCAAAAAGAAAAAGGCTCACGGGCAGTTTCAGCCACCCAGGCTGAGCAGCAGGCACACTGTGTATAGTCCAGCAGCCACTGTCACAGCCAAACCCTTCCAGGTGTGACACTCCTCACACAGAGGTGAGAGGCAGATCAGAAGAGACTCCAGTTTGAGAGAGCTCCCCTGGCATCAGGATAAGTGCCCATCAAAAGCTTGCTAGCCATCATAATGGCTTTTACTTCTGAAACACCAATCAAGTACCCACCCTTTGCATACATTTCCGTAGGCTTTTCTCTGGAGCAGGCCATTCCCGGGACACCCACACCCACACCCACACCCACACCCACACCCACACCCCCACACATCAGGAGGAGGGTTGCCTTTGACCTGCTCTGGGGCACTCTGGGTGTGTCTGCAGCTGGAGCGGGCCCTGGGCTGTGCCTGCTGGGACATATCTAGGCAACCTTCAGCAAACAGTGACTCAGCTGCACGGGCTGTAGGTAGGTCTCTTCCCAGGCTAGCACCCGGCTTCCTCAGGTTTCTCCCCAACAAGTCAGGGCCCAAGAGGATGTGGCAAGCTCCTGGGTCGGTTTTCCCAAGGGGCCCAGGGAGGGGCTGGGGCTGGGGCTGGGGCTGGGGCTGGGGCTAGGAGACTTGGGGATTCCTTCTCTCCTTGCTTAACCCTGTTTCTTCTGCCCTGCCCTAGATGCTTCTGGTCCCTCAGGGAGCAGAGGATGCCAGTTTGGTGGGACTACACTCTGTCCCTGGCACTGGGAGAGAAGGGTTTCTCCTCTCCGCCCCCTCCCGCCCCCTTTTAGAGTCTGTGGTGGGTGATCTTAGGACTTAGTGAAAAAGTACCCCCAGCGCAGCAGACGCCTTCATTGTCTGATAAGGCGTGCTGCTTTTTACCCTTCTTTTCGGTAACGTACTCCAAGCACACCTGGGGGTCTCTGGAAACAAATGGAGTCAGGGAAGGCTTGAGGATGCTGGCCCTTACCACCATTCATTTGCTGTGTGGCTTTCTGTGGATCCCATCCCGTCTCTGGGATCACTCTTCTCATCGGTAAGAGTCTTGATGGGGACAGAGGTCTTGAACACATAGACGTCTGGGTTCAGCCCCTTGATCAGCACAGAAGAAGTTCTGTGTCAGTGGTAGCTTTGACCCTCTGGGCTGTTTTATCTGTAACGCAGTGGGGAGAGCTGAATCTATGAAATAATTAAACACAAAGAGCTATTCTGCAGATGCCTCTAAGTTACCTGGGGCACCAGAGCTACCTTCTACATGCTCTCATGGTCACTGGTGCCATTTGGAGCCAGGGTCTCTCACATGAACATGAGGGTACTTACTCACTCAGAGGACCTTCTCCAAGGATTAAATAAGATACTAGTTACCCAGCACTTGGCTGGCAAATAGCCTTAATCATTGCAAAAACCAATTACCTCCATGGGTGTGGTTGAGTCTCTGTTTGCCCCGCCCTGTCTGAGAGCAGGACAGGAGAGTTTGGGAGCCAAAGAGCATGAGGCATAGAGTAGTGTGGCTTTGGGTGACCCTGTTCATCCTGGTACCTGGACATCCTGGGTGCTCAGTATCTGTGTCCCACCTGCATTCTACCTTTAGCCAGTGGCTATGGTCCCACCCACCTAAGCCTGCTCTACTTTCAGCAAGCGCTCCTTCCCACTTGTATCCCCTGGATCAGGTTTCTCCACCCCAAATTCCTGAAGCCCACGACTTAGTGTCTCGATCTGCAGCAATAGCCACCCCCACTCCCCTGCAATACCTCGCCCCCATCTCCATCCACTCCTACCAGTCAACAAGTCATCTGTCTATTCTTCTATCATGCTGGAGACCTTATTGGACAAGCTTTAGAGACTAGAAGGCAGTGCTGACCAACCAGCGAGGGGAGGGCCTTGAGCTGCGCACGTGGCAACTCTGGCCCATGGGGATGCTATCCACCTGGCTCCTGAGCCCATCAGGCCCCACTTAAGAGGATGTCCCTCACGTGAAGGGCCCGTCCGGCTGGAGATGCCTTCAGAAATGGAAATGTGGCCCATTTGTTTATGATTTACTCCCTGACCCTTAACGGGAACCCGATGGGACCAATAAAGGCTCCCAGCATGCCCAGTGCCCACCCTCAGGAAGGCTGGAGCCCATCCAGTTCTCTGGAGGCCAAAAACATCTCAGCATCTCAAAGTGGAGCCGACTGCTCCGTTCCCACCCCAGGCCACCCCACCACTCACTGAGGCCCCCTAAACTTTTGAAAGATTCCTCACTGCTCCCCAGATCAGCCTCAGGGGCCACCGGCCTTTCCATGCTGGGGGCAGGAGGCAGAGGATTCTGTTTTGGAGGCAGAGGGAATGTGCACCAGGATGAGAATATTCTGAGCACAAGGTAGGTAGAAAGGAGGCCAGGACAGAGAAGAAAATCCAGTTTTCAATTTTCCTCAAGAGGAAAGTGAGTTCGCAAGGGACAGAATAATTTTCCAGCGTGCCGGCCATAAGTACAACCTCCTTGAGACGTGGCAAGTTATTAACGAGGAGAAAGAAAAGCAATTGTAAAACCTCTTTTCATTTAGCAGAACTGCACAAAACCTCTTACTTCCAGGGAATCTAATTAGAGTGCAGGGCGTACAGTTGGGGAGGGATAGAGGCCTAGGTTGGCCTGGGAGGCCCCAGTTACCGGTGCAGGAGGATAGCATAGAGTAAACCTTTGCATTCCCAGCACCACAGAGTTCATGGGGCTGTGAGCTCTGGATGCGAATCCTGAAGCTTGGCTTTGTCCGAACTACAGCCTAGAGAATAGCTGAGCTTGCTATTTCATGCCTGTTTTCATATAGGCTAGTTCATGCCTTGAATCCCAACACTTGGTGGAGGCAGAAGAGTGGCCAAGAGTGTGAGGCCAGACTGGGCTACGCAGTGAGCTATTTTGCTTTTTGATCTTGTTTTGTCCTGTATCCTTGGCTGGCTTGAATTCCCCATGCAAGCAAAAATGACTTTGAACTTCTGATCCTCCTGTTTCAGGATGGATCTCAGGACCACACCCATGATAGGCAAGCCCTCTTATCAGCTGGGCCGCATCCCCAGCATGCACAGTGGGCTTCAGGCTAGTGTGTGCAAAGAGTATCTCAAAAGGGAAAGGAAAGCAACATCCCCAGAATCAAAAGGAACACAGGCAGACACACCCTTGCCTGGGCTACCCACATTGGGCAGTGCAGGTGACTCGGGGCCCCTCAGTCCCGCCACACACATCACTGACCACTCCATGCCCAGGATGCTCCGTCCATTTACCGCTGAGGCCTCGGTGTACAGAGATCTGGTCCTCATCAGCTCCCTCACAGGACATTCACAGCAAGCAGAGCATGGCTCTGGGGCTGAGGGTAGAAGGGGCAATAAGGAGGTCAGAGGCAGTGGCCAGAGCGTGAGTGTTCTACACTTTCATGGCCTGTTTGACACCCTCACTCCACAAGGGTAATGAAGCGAACAGAGGTGTGGGTTTAAGCCCGGACCGATAGCTGTGTGACCTCGGGTAACTTCCCAGCCTTTCCTTGACTCTCATCCTTAGACTGAGGTTGGCCTGGGTGACCACAGGGATGTGACACAGTTATGAGTGCACAGCTCGGCACCTGGTGGGGCATCTCAGATGCGCAGCTTCAGTGTCTTCACACCGTAGCCTCTAGGTCTCCAGCCAGTCCTTCCCCCCTCAGCTCCTTCAGTGAGAACACTGCGCCCTTGTTCACAATATCCAGAAGCAAGGACTTCTGCCCTCTGTGAACCACTGTGTCTTTGGAGTTTACCACCTCCTGGCATCTTAATGCCACTGCTCTACAATGGCTGGCCACATTTGGGGAAAATGACATTGTTTATTTTTACAAGATTCAGCTTACTCAGCTCAGATCAGTAATTGCTGCAGGTTACAAGTAACAGATTTTATGTTTGTATGTATGTATGTATGTATGTATGTATGTATGTATGTATGCCCTATCTATCTATCTATCTATCTATCTATCTATCTATCTATCTATCTATCTATCTATGTATGTATTTATGTGTCTGTCTGTCTGTCTTTCTGTCTGTCTATCTAACCAAAAGCACATCAATGTAGACAGAGAATAGGCAGCAGGAGCAGCCTGAGTTTTTCACTCCCTCACCACCCTGTTTACAGAACTGTTTGGCTCTAGTGAGAGAGTCCAGGGGGCGTGGGAGTCCCCAGGTAGAGGGAGTCGTTCAGTAGCCATGACAGAGACACTGTGTTTGCAGGGGGACAGGAGTGGTGAATTGAACATCTGGATACAGATGGGGGGATTGGATAGCACGTCTGCATGTTGGTTTCCAAGGCTTATGTCCTCAGCCCTCTTAGAGTAGTCAGCGGGGACCAGGCAGGCGGCTGGTGCCACATAAATCCATCTCTAATGAGATTCTTGTGCAAGGAGATACTAACAGATGGGCCAACAACCGTGCTGGCTTAAAGAGCAAACTGCCGTTGGCATCTGCGGGGACTTTGCAAGTTAGGGCACCCATCTGGACATGAGAAGAATTCATTCATTCATTCATTCATTCATCCATGACCTTAGGCCAGCTTCTCTCCTGGGCATCAGGAATAAAGCTGTGAACAGGACAGAAATGAGTGTGTATTGTCAGTCTGTGACAACATAGACTCATGCAGGTCCTCCAAATAATCCAACCACAGAATTAGCCTGGGACAGGTTCAGTCCTGACTGTACCTTTATGGGCCTTTATGGGCCTCTCTTGATTGGCAACAGCTCTTTGCCCTGGAAAATATCAGGGTTGCCTCTAACTGCAGAGCACAGAGGGGACAAAGTGGAGGGTGAAGAGTGGGGACTCAGGTCAGAGCCTAGATGTAGAGGAAGGGTGGCCCAGAGGGATAGCCTGGAGGCTGGGGCCTGCAGGAGGCAGTCAGGAGGGCTGCGGACGGTCAAGAACCCTGTGATGCAGTGGCCACGTGGCAGGAGCAGGCTTGGAGAATAACACACACACACATACAAACATATACACATACATACGCATACACACATGCATACATGCATACACAATAAACATACACATACACACACGAACATATACACATACATACACATACACATTCATACACACAAACATATACACATACACACATATGGGCAGTAGTGGCGCCTGCCTTTAATCCCAGCACTTGGGAGGCAGAGGCAGGCAGATTTCTGAGTTCGAGGCCAGTCTGGTCTACAGAGTGAGTTCCAGGACAGCCAAGGCTACACAGAGAAACCTTGTCTCGAAAAAAACCAAAACAAAAACACATACACACGTACACACAGAAACATACATACACATATACACATACACATAAACATATACACACATGCATATACACACATACATATACACATACACACATATATAACATACATACACATACAAATTATATGCACATATATACACATACATGTACATATACAAACATACACATTTACACACAAACATGCACACACACACAAACATACACAAACACATACACATACACACATTATATACATGCACATATACAAACATATGCACATACATGCACAAACATACACACACCAACATATGCACATACATACACACATACACATATAAACATACACATATATACATACACACATAAGCATACACACACACACACACACACACACACAAACACACATGCTCACACTGCAACTACAGCAGGAGGCTTCCAAGCTCTCTGCTCCTGTTTCCACCTTCACAGAAGGGGTGGAGAGCTGTAAGTCTTTATGGATCTTCCCTCTCTGCAGAGAAGGCCCACCTTGAGGGTTGCTGGGGTCGGTTCCTGCAGAGCTCTGTCCATGGGTGACCCTCAAAGCTGCCAGTGAGTGGCCCTCACAGATAAGGCTTGGGCTCTAGGCTGCCGATGCACATTTTTAGGCAGCCATGGACCCACCAGGTAACCCCCATGCAGGAAGCTTTGTTGCTGGACAGCAGGCTTGACTGGCTATGGTTTTAGCTCTGAAAGCCTCCCCTGACTTTAAACCCAGAACTTGCATTTTAAGGCTCAGGTTTCTGCGTGTTTCCTGAGCAGTCCCCACTGTCCTGTACACAAGGGGACTGAAGATTATAACTATCTTATGAGCTCATTTCAGGTCCAAGCCAGTCCTTAATCAACAGCCATTCCTTCTCCTCTGGTTACGCCTTTAAGGACGGACAGAACCCACAGAAGGCAGGCAGCCGGCTGTTCAACAGGCTCATACTGGCCACTTTTGCAAATCAGTTCCCCCGACTCTGAGAATGAGCATCACCTACTCAGAAAGACCGGATGTTAGAATTCACACAGAGCCAAAGATGTCAGCACCCGGAGGGACTGTGTAGCCTCTCGGCAGGAAGAGACGGGATTGTGGGCACATTGCACCTGGTCCAGGTGACACGGTATGTCAGAGTCAGCTGCCTACCTCCTCCTGACCTTGGTGTCACTCAGAGCCAGGCAGCTCCAAGGGAGCTCAGTCCAAGTTCCAGGCTTATCTTTCTTTTCCAAACATGATGGCTTTTTCAGGTCCGATGGGGTCGGAGAGAGGTGACACAGTCAACTGACCAGGGGCACAGACAGAAGTTCCGGGGTCCCCCTTGCCCATCAGGGGCAAGTGATGACTCCCACTCTCTTGGCTGCCCACCAGCAGCTACCCCAGGGTCAGGGCCTAGTTTCAAGTCAGCAAATGCTCCAGTCCGGGCCTTGCAGGGCAGGGGCGTCTGCCCGCCGTGTAAGACGTAACTGTAATTAAGAAATAAGCTGCCTCGCCCAGTGTCTTGGCAATCATTTGGCTAAGTAACTAGCATGGTCCAATGCCTCAGAAATCACCATTAGAGTACGCTCCTTATGGCCATAAAATTTCTCGTTTTCTGCCTCTCCTCAGCCTCCCCCGCCATCTTCGCCTTGCTTTATTTACACATTCGTCCTCAAACAATGGCAATAAACTCTTTCCCAGAGTGTTGCAAATCAGAAATTTGTCCACATTTTTCCACCACCTTCCACTGCAGACCTGCTCTGCCTGGGAACAGCCTGGCCAGGCCAGCTGGAGAGGGCTGGGCAGTCTGGATTGATGGAGGGTCTCTCCCAACCCCCACTCCTGCCACTGAAGACTTTGCTGGGGGGAGGGCGGGAGAGAAGGGGGCAGATGCTCTGGACAGTGACCAGCCAGATGCAAGGGGCCTCTAGGACTAGGGGAGAGAAGGGGGTCGGGGGAGAAGGAGAGAGAGAGGGACAGGGACAGGGACAGAGACAGAGGAAGGAGGGAAGGAGGGGTAAGGAGAGGGGGGAAGAAAAGGGAGGGGAGAGAAAAGAGAAGAGGGCTTAGAAGACAGAAGCAGAGCTGGCCCCAGATAGCATGCGAGGGAACCCCACTCCCCACCCCCACACCATGCAAGAAAGTTGAGGATTCCCTGTGGCCCACACACTCCTCCCAACTTACTAGTCAGACTCCTGGAATTCCAACCCCACTGATCTATAGTCATTTCTAGGGTGATGGGCATTTATGATAGTCAGCTCTGCTGTGTGCTGACTACACTGTCCTGTGCTTTGAGATGGAGTGATAAATAGCCATGTGCAGCCAGGACCCCCTTCTCAGGTTGATCTTAGACACCTTCTTCTTCTTAAAGATGGTGAAACGGGGCTCAGATAGGTGGCTGAAACTCGCAAAGGCCACACAGCAAGTTGGTAAAACCTCAAGGTTCCTATCCAGAGGTTTTATTTTATTAATTTTTTTTTTTTTACCAGACCAAAGGCTTTCTGGGAAACTTCCCATGGATGACACTAGGGTCCTCTTATCTGGGTGAATTGTGGGGCTTCTGTAGTGACTGACACACACACACACACACACACACACACACACGCACGCACGCACGCACATGCACACACATGCATATATATTTACACACAGAGACACATTTATATATATTTACACACATAGACACACAGACATGTGTGTATATATATTCACACAGATCACATATATTTACACATATATATTTACATACATGTATATATTTATACACACACACACACACACATATATATATAATTTGGGACACAGTCTTATGTAGCTCAGGCCAGCCTCCAAGTGCTAAATTATAGGCATGTGCATGCACACCTGGATCACGCAGTGATTCCGGCTTACAGACTGCCAGGCAGGCACCTTGCCAACTGAGCTGCATCTCCAGCCCTATGTGCAGCTTTATAAATGCAGCTTAGGTTTTTTGTTTTGTTTTGTTTTTTTAATGTATGAGTTTTCTCTACTTGTAGCCGGTGTAGCACATGCATTCAGTGCCTGAGGAAGAGGGCATCAGATCTCCTACAATCAGTTGTTAGCTACTACCTGGGTGCTGGGAATTGAACCCAGGTCCTTTGGAAGAGCAGCCAGTGCTCTTAAGAGCTGAGCCACCTCTCTAGTTCTGCATCTTAATTTTTAAAGTGACACATAGTTGCCAACGTCTATGGGATTCAGGAAACAGATCAGTGAACAATCTCAGAGTATGTAGCTCATTTACCTAGCCCCTCAGACATGTGCCATTCCGTGCTGGGGACATTTACACTCTCGTGTCCTGGCCATTTAAAACATTCCACTATTCGGGGTTTCCTTTGTGACCCACCGTGCATTAGAACACAAGAAACGATTCTTCCACTTCCCAAAGTACTCATGACCCATTAGCCAGCACTCATTTCTGCCACCTCCTCAGAGCTCCTGGACGCAGCCCGAGGAAAGAGTGAGTGCTTTAGGATGCTCAGGGGACTGTCACTCCTGGCAGGTGGGTGGGTGTCCTAGGTAAGAGGTCCTGTCTCTAGGGAGGAATGGGTGGCCTGCAGTAGAGTAATCTGCCCCAGGGCTGGTGAGATCCATCCCTGCCTTTGTACTGATCCCCCAGCTGAAGCTCAGTTGTGGCCATGGCAGCAGAAAGCCGATCTTGCCCTAGAAGCAGGATGGGGGAGGGCGGGGGGGGGGGGGGGGGGGGGGGGGGGGCAGGGGGGTAGCTGATCTCGGTTTCTGTGGGGCTGCGCAGCCTGCAGGAGGGGCTCTATGCTGCCCACAGAGACCAAGAAAACCGTACTCCTTCCCTTGCAACTGAGTGCTAGTTCCAGAATTTTCTGTGAGGCCAACTTAATAAGGATAAGGAGCGTGCGTGGATGGCGGGATGGTGGGTGGACAGAATGAGTTGGGGAAGGAAGGAAGGCAGGTGGCAGAGTCCTGGAGAGGAAGCTGCGACTCGGGCATGATTGAATCCTCGCTTTCTCTCTGTGTGTGTCTCGCTCTGTGTCTGTCTCTGTCTCTCTGGCTCTATCTGTGTCTCTCTCGGTTTCTCTGTGTGTCTCTGTCTCTCTGTTTCTCTCTCTCTCTCTCTCTCTCTCTCTCTCTCTCTCTGTGTGTGTGTGTGTGTGTGTGTGTGTGTGTGTGTGTGTAAGGCCCATGCATCTGCAAATGGTTGCACATGTGTGTGGAGAGCAGAGGGCAACCTTAGATGTCTTACCTTAGGAGCTGTCCATCTTTGTTTTGACACAGGGTCTCCCCACTGGCCTAGCAGGGAGGCTAGGTCTGCTGCCCTGTGCGTTCCAGGCTTCCTCCTGTCTCCGTCTCTCCATACTGGACTAACAAGGCTGTGTGTGCTAAAGCTGTACCTGATACATGTGAGGCTGTGGCTCTTACGTGGGGTCTAGGAATCAAACTCGGGCCCTCTTGCTCCCCAGCTCTTCACTCAGGGCTTGCTCTCTGATGAGTAAAGCCTGCGATATCTGCATTTAAATGGTGGCTGCAGACTCCTCCATTTTGTTTTAGAGACAGGGTCTCTCTGTGTAGCCCTGGCTGCCCAGGAACTCACTCCGTAGACCAGGCTAGCCTCAAACTCATAGAGATCTGTTTGGCTCTGCCTCTGCCTCCCGAATTCTGGAATTAAATGTGTGTACCACCACTGCCCAGTTCTGGGGATTTATTTATTTATTTATTTACTTATTTACTTATTTACTGATTTTAGTCCCAGACTTTTTGGTGGAGCTGGGAGAGCTGTGGGCCAAAAGCAAAGCCCAAATCCCAAAGCCAGCTTCTATATTGGACTTCTTCTGTCTCCTGGGCTTAGCACTGAGGAGGATCAGGATCAGGAACAAGAAGGGTCCAGAATACGGGCAGTGGTGGTGCATGCCTTTGATCTCAGCACTTGGGAGGCAGAGGCAGGCGGATTTCTGAGTTCGAGGCCATCCTGGTCTACAGAGTGAGTTCTAGGACAGCCAGGGCTACACAGAGAAATCTTGTCTCAAAAAAAGAAAAAAGAAAAAAAAAAAGAGAAAGGAAGGGTTCAGAAAGGTCTGACTTCAAGGCATTGAAGCCCTGCTGCCTCTCCTATGCCATGCAGGCAGCCCTGTTTCTCTCCCACTGGCTTTGAAACCTCTTCTCAGCTCTTGAAGCCTCTCACACTCTCCCACCCCCACCATCCAGTTTCCTGAGGGCCTGTCCAGTCCTTTAGCACCTCATTCTGTAACACTTGTGTCTCATTGGCTCACTTGAGGTCTCCTCCCACCCCCCCCCCCACCCCCCTTCTGCAGGTGCCATTTGTATCTGGAGTCAGTTGGAGACGGGTTTCAGTGGTTGGAGACGGGTCTCCGTGGAAGGAATGAAATAGAGGTGGCTCAGTGTGGCTGGGTCCATGAAAAATAAGGGAAGGATAATGGTGTGTTCATTTATTTGGCCATTCATTCATTCATCTATCCATGGATGTATTTTGTGTCAGACAAATCCTTGCCTTGGGGACCTAGGGTAAACTAAATTGTCTTTATCGGGCACAGGCGATGATAGCAGCCACTGTTATTAGGTATTTACTATGTATCAGGTACTTCATGGCCCTTGTCTTAACAACTCCTCTGTCCTGAGGGAAGAGGACTCTAAGAGATTGAGATCATCAGTTTCTTCATTTGGCCCGAAGGGATGAAGTCACTTTCCTATATGCTACAGTATAAGGCTGGGCACTGTTGAGGGTCACTTTGGAGCACCGCCAGCACTGTGGGGGAGAGCCACAGCATCGGATGTCAAGACCTGGGAGATGTCGAGACGACCAGTTAGACACTTGGGGTTAGAGCCCAAGGCTGCCAGTTCCTCTATACTAGGTGAAGTGGGACGAGGAGTCTGGGTGCTGGCTCGCTGAGCTGCTTACTTTAGAGCTCTGTCACACAAAAGTCTGGGAGCTCAGCCTGGGATAACAGTTTCCTTTCTGATTAGCTTCCCTTGACACTGTCTTCGCTGACCCTTTTAGCAATGACTGGCCCAGCACCTGTGGCTGGGAGGAGGCAGACAGAACCTCACCCCCAACCCCCATCCTGAGCCACCATCTCTGGTTCCTCTCATGTCTCTGGAGCCCTTGTCAAGCCCTCTTAGACAGGACTAAGAAAGCAAGAAGTGGGGCCTTGGGCTTTACTCTGCCCTGCACTACTTGTTGCTCTCTCTGATGCCAATCGGTGGCTTAAGTGAACTAGCCATTGGAATAACAGCCGGGAGTTGACACAGGTTTATAATCTCAGTGCTGGTGAGGTTGAGGCAGGCAGATCCCTGAAAGCTCGTTGGTCCAGTCTGGCCCATTTGGTAGAGTTCCGGGCCAATCATAGCCACAGAAGAGTGTAAAGTTTTGGGGTTCAGCTCCAGATAGGGTACATCCATGGCAGATTATCCCACACAGCTGCCACCCCTCCCCACACTCCACTTTAGCCACATGGGACAATAGGTTAAAGAGAATGAGTTCCTCAAGACCCAACCTGACTTTCTGTCTTCAGATAAAACAGATAAATCCAGTTTTGAACTCGGAACCCTGACTCAGTGTCCTTGGCTTGGGTCTTTCTCCCACTTGGGACATAAGCTCAGTTCCCAGTTCAGTGCAGAAGAAAGAACACCAGATCGACCCTGGAAAACATTACTGAATTCTGATCACATAGACTGTTGTAAGATGTACTACTTCCTTCTTCCTGGATCCGCCCCTTCCTGTCAGGGGTGTATAGACAGCGCCCTCTAGTGCCTATGAAAAGTATTGCGCTTTTAGCACAGGATCCTGTTCAAAATACCCGACATCCACCCCATATTCTCTGATACCGATGATCTCTCTGAAGCTCAGAATTTGTCAGTACAACCTGAAGGAATTACGTGGGGACTTCCTAGCTGAGGAAGTTTTGTCAAGTTGTGAGTAGGTGTGAGTTCAACTCTAGCTTTCCCGAAAAAGACTCTTTTTGGTGGGGTGGGGGGAGAGAGAGTAAGACATCAAGAGACTGGGGGCACAGGGGTCCTGTTTGCATCTTCCCCTCGGCAGTGCCCCCACCTCTGGAGGAGCCTCTAAGGAAGCAGGGTTCTGACAGCCTGGGGTGCTTCAGACATCCAGGAGAGAGAGTATCTTACCCCCTGGCAGGCCAGAATCCTCTTGAGAGATAGGAGATGATCCCTGCCAGGTTGGTGCTGTTCACCCATCTCCCTAGACAAGGGGTACACACACAGCAGAGTTCCTGAGGTGGGCTGGACTCAGGCTGTGGAAAACTACAGACTAGAGTCCCAACCCAACCACCTTCTTGGCTGTGGCCGCGGGCACAGCCCCGAGACTCTAACCTCACCACAGACTCTTAGCTCTGTGACGTAGTCCTGGCCTAGAAACTGGAGTCAGTGGAGCCCCTGGAGCCCCAGGAGATTTGGGCTTTACCAGACCCCCCTCTTAGGATGGGGAGAGAAAGTCTGGTGATGGTGTCCCCTCTCTACACAGGAAGGCCCATCAGCTCTCAGCTCCTCCCTTCTCCCTAAACTGGTGGGTGCACAGCCTACATGGGGCAGGGTGTCTGACTGAGTCATTGTCATTGGGGCCAGGGAAGATGTGCGAGGGACAATCCAGGGTGGGGCAGAGAGGTCAGACTTGGGCAGGACAGAGGGCTGAGGCTGAGTTTCATGAGGCGGGCTGAGTGTCCAAGAGATGGGCAGGAGTGTGGTGTTCCGTCTCCTGGCAGGAGTCCCCATGGCTCTGTGAATCATTCGTGGGCCAGTTCCTGCAGACCAGCCTAGCCCGTGCACACCTGGTGAGCCGGTTACAGCTGAGCACTTTGCACAGAGAGGACGAAAGGATGGGAGGGCGCCTGCCACTACTAGGCTAGCGGCCCCCAGCTGAGCTGTAAATGGCTTTTCCATTTGCTGAGGCCTGCGCCCGGGCCTGCTTGGTATTCAGGGACACTGGGCCCATACTCGCAGGCTCTCGACTCTGCCCGAATTACTTGATTAAAACGCATATCAACTATTATGTGATTCGTTTCTGCAGCACAGCTCCATGCCAGGGCCTATGTTAAACTGTAATAACTGGGAAGGGAGGTGGAGGGAGAGGGGTGCAGGGAATGGAGCTTGGGGGGGCTTCTGTGATGGGGTGCAGAATAGAGTCACCCTGTGCCTCTTGGCTAGTGTTGCCTGGAGGTGAGGAGGGCTTGGGAGGTGTGCGCCTTCAAAAACCGTCACTACCAACAGGACTGCTCCAGGCAAAAAGGGGGGGAAAGCCTGGGGGTGGGTGGGGCAGCCACTGTGATGTCAAGATCTCAGGGGGGCTTCTCAGAGCAGCTGCTATGTCAGGAGTCTATACCAGGTGTGGAGCTAAAGTTCTTGGCTTTCTTTGCGGCCCCTTGCACAAGCGCTCCACCGGGCACCTGTCAAATGGGGCCAACCTCATCTTTCTGGCGTTCCAACCAGTGGGAACAATGGTTTCCTGTTGACAGTGTGAAGGGTCTGCCACCATGAGTGGCACTGCCAGCACTGTGGGGACTTAATGATGGGCACTTCAGACCATTCTCTAGGCTGTGAGGATCGGTGCCGATACCCAGGCACTGCCTGCCTGTCAAGGATGCGCTGGCCTAGCAAGATGAGTGGCCCCAGCCCCAGCCACGGCCATTGTCTCCTGAGTATGTTGGAGGTTGGGAGATATGTGTCGGGACCAGAGGTCCATCTTGGGTGTTATTTCACATGGGTTCTTCTTTAGAACCTAGGGTTCGCACAGTTAAGTGACCTCTAGGGATCCACTTGTTTCTGCATCCCCTGTGCTGAGATTCCAGACGTACACCTCCGCTGGCTCTTTACGCAGGAGCTGGGGGGTTGAACTCAGCTCCTCACGCTGGTGCAGGGAGTACGTTGTCTACTGAGCCACCTCCCAAGCCCTTCATCCCTGTTTTCTGAAGGCTGAGACGTAAAGAGCTCCCCCACCCCCTGCAAAATGATGCTGAAAGGCTCCTGACCTTGCTCAGGACGCCTTGCTGGGGCTGTGCTGGACGAGCAGGCTTCATCCCACTGCAGGGGCATGGCTAGAGGTAGAGGCAGGAGGTGGCCCTGCATATCCTTATAGGAAATGATGAACTTAATTGGGAACCTCGACTGTGGGAGAATAGAGTCTGCACACACGAATGGCAGATGGTTACCAGCCTCACTGGTTTACTGAGATGTCTTGGCATGGCCCAGCACTCAGTGATGCCTTCCTGGGATGGATGGGATGGGATCTAGAAAAAGACCCCAAAGAAGGCAGAAGCAGGGGAAGGTTACCGGAGCCACCCCTAGAGACTTTCTATTCTCTGTCTGTCACCCACAATAAGCCTGGGCTAAGCTATCCTGGGCTTTGACAAACCCAGCAACGCTGGTCCCTGCATGGTGCTCTGGTTTCCCTAGCCTTTGCAGGTCCCATAGCAGCCTTGATGTCTGATGTCTGTCTGTCCTGTGCACCCATTCACTGGTGCTTCCCTCTTGGACTACAAGTCCCAGCACAGATGCCTCCTTCATCGGACTGGATGCTTCCTGAGACAGACTGTTTCTCTCTTCCTAAGATTGGGGGCCCCAACTTAGAGACTACTCTTCCTTGCTTGGTGTGGGCCTCATACTCCTCTAAGCAGAGGCAGGATTCAGGAACCCAGAGAGGGTTCCTTCCGGTCCTGTTGTTTTTAGGGCTATCTCCAGATCAGTAGTTGGTCCATGAGATCATTGTATCCATTTCCCAGCTATAGGGAAGTAGGAAGGCAGGGGTCAGAGCTGGCCAGGAGCTGCTCCCCGATGCCCACCCCAAGTCTGCTGATTATTTAATGAATGTTTTTCTGTGTCTACTTTCCCACTATGCTTCACCCCAGAGGACCAGTTCTCTCAAACAGCTAGGGCCTATGGACCCTGCTTTGCTGTCCTCAGTTTGGGCTTGGGTTTGGTGTCCACAGAGCTCCACATATCCCTGCTCACAAAGGATGAGGGACGAGGAGTCGGGGAGGAAGTCAAACCAGAAGTCAGTAGTCTGTCCAGAAAGCTGTGCTGTAAACAGCAGGGAGAAAGGGGTGAGGAGGGGGTATGGCCATGATAGAGCACCTTGGGTTTCAGCCCTCAGCCTGCAGGATGGTCTCTGCCTGTGGTTTTGTTCCCGACAGTTCTGATCCCCATTCACCTAGCTAGCGTCCGTCCGAGGGGAGTCCAGGGTCACCTGAAGGGACATTCCTTGGCGCCTGTTCCTGCTGTGCTTACTTCCTCCCCTGACCTAACCACTCTCCAGGTCCCCATCAGAACACAGAGACTATTCATTGGTATGTCTGGCTCAGAGCCCCAGGTGTGCTGGGGAGGGAACCCCAGGGTACCATGTGTGCCCACAGTTGATGCTCTCACCAGAGCTAGGGTGGGTGGGCAGCTGGCAAGCTGGCGAGAAAAGAACAGGAAGGGGTTGGCTCTGATCTTGGGTATCTGGCCATTGGCTCTCTGGCCGTGAAGCATAGTGTCACAATCAGACATAGCCGGGCAGTGGTCATCAAAATACAGAGTCCTCAGTGAACAAGATACAGTGTCACAGAGAGGGGTGGAGCTGAGTGGGAATTCAACCCAAGCTAGGGTATTGGCCAAGACCCTTCCTCTCTGTGTGCCACCTGCTCCTGGCCCTGGATGCAGCCCAGGGGCAAGAAGATCCTTCATGCCTTTTGATGCAAAGGGCCTTTGCACGTCCTTGTCCCTCACACAGGGCCTTTGCACATGCTTGTCCCTTAGCCTGGCAGGCTTTCCCCTTGAGTCCAACGACTTTTAAATTGCTATATTTTGTTGTTGTTCTTCTTCTTACCGTGTTGTGAGTGGGGTGGGGTGGGAGTGTGGGGGTGTGGGAAGGGCCTGGACTCTCACGTAACCAATCCCTGAAGCAGCCGAGTGTGTGCTGGTGGGCAGGTCAGAGCCCAGAGGGGAGGCTGAGTGCACCGTGGACACTTGTCCAGACACTTTGTGCACTGCCTTTCTGTGACCTTGTTTCTCCATAGGTAGTGTGAGCAGGCAGCCTCTGAGGCTTTCTAGCTTCTCTCAGGCTGGGTGCTCTAGGCACAGAGTCCCACCTTGTCCACTATGTGCTTGATCTATTCTGTAGAAGGGTAGGTGCTTGGTAAATGAGTGAATGAGTGAAAGAGTGAATGAATGAGTGACTGAATGAATGAGTGACTGAGTGAAAGAATGAGCAAATGAATGAATGAGTAAAAGAGTGAATGATGAGTGAAATAATGAGTGAAAGAATGAATGAGTGGCCAGGTGGACAGTGGTGGCGCACGCCTTTAATCCCAGTACTTGGGAGGCAGAGGCAGGCAGATTTCTGAGTTTGAGGCAAGCCTGGTCTACAGAGTGAGTTCCAGGACAGCCAGGGCTATACAGAGAAACCCTGTCTCGAAAAACAAAACAAAACAAAACAAAACAAAACAAAACAAAACAAAACAAAAAAAGAATGAATGAATGAGTGAAAGAAAGAAAGAATGAATAAATGGATGAAAGAATGAATGAGTGAAGGAATAAAAATGTGAGTGAATAAATGAGAGGATGAATGAATGAATAAGTGAAAGACTGAATGAGTGAAAGAATAAATGAGTGAAGGAATGAATGTGTGAGTGAATGAGTGAATGAAAGAAAGAATGACTAAGTGAAAGAATGAATGAGTGGAAGAATGAGTGAATGAATGAATGAGTGCATGAATGAACAAAAAAGCCCCAAGAATCCCAAAGCCTTTGAAGGGAAGGGAAAGATAAATGAAGGGAGGAGAGGGGGGGCAGAGGAAGAAGGGCAGCTGTAGTCTGTGTCCTGCTCCCTCCCCCAGCCCCCTGCAGCTCTCATGCCCCACCTTGTTCCTTGCTCCGTGCATTCCCCAGGGCTGCTGGGCTTGCTATAAAGATCACCTGCTGGGGTCTTCTCCACCAGACCAGAGAAGGGCATGAGGCTCAGTGCCGCCTGTGGGGATGCCAAGCAGTTCCATTCCCCAGGTCTTAGCCCCAGCAGCTGGGACAACCGATCAAGCCATTTCTGCAGCCTCCTTCCCATCAGACCAGCACCCAGCCGGCCTGTCAGCCTCTTGCTGAAAGAGACTGGCCCCAGCCTTTACCTTGCCCACTCTCCCAAAGGCAGAGTTGCTCCTTGCCTGCCAGCTTTGGCTGGCCCACTCTGTGTGGAGACAGGCTTCCTGACCTTCGGTGCAAACACAACAGCGCTCGCTCCTCCTGCCCTGGAGCTTATCGTCCTTTGAGGGCTTGTTACAATTTTATTTTACATTTATTGACCTTGGGGGAGGGGCACATACCACAGCAGGTACATAGTTGCTTGCGTGGGTTTGCTCCTTCCACCATGGTTTTTAGGGAATTGAACTCAGGTCAGCAGGTTTGTGCAGCTTTATGTGCCCCACCCCCTTGACCCTTAGCCATCTCTGTGGCCCCTGTCATTTGAGTTTTGAGAGACGTATTTCATCGAGCCTTAGGTCAGGGGCATCTGTGTCAGTGTAGATAAATCTAAATGCCCAGCTGGAGGGGTCCTCCTTGAAAGGCAATGGATTATTTGGGGCCGGAAGTGTTTACCCAGTCCTTCCTTGTTACGTTATGGCATGGTAAGCAGTGTTCTTTCTTGGGGAGACACTGGATACCCATTGTAGTGTTCAGAGGAGGACACAGGCATGATCCTGTGCCCGCTGTGCTACCCCGCCGCAGGGAACCGCCTGGATGAAGGCTCAGACGTGGAATCAGAACCCGACCTCCCCCTGAAGCGCAAGCAGCGTCGCAGTCGGACCACATTCACGGCCGAGCAGCTGGAGGAGCTGGAGAAGGCCTTTGAGAGGACCCACTACCCGGACATCTACACCCGGGAGGAGCTGGCGCAGAGGACCAAGCTCACGGAGGCGCGCGTCCAGGTGAGGCGAACTGGGGGTGCTCACCGGAGTCAGGCTGGGGTGGAGGGTGGAGGGTGGACAGGTCACCTGATCCTGGGACCATGCACACACTAATGCACGAAGTCCCTTAGGGGGAAGCACATCTCGGTTGGTTGATCGACTTACAGATTGACAGAGAGGCACGGGGCCCAAAGAGAAGGGGATTCAGGGAGAGATGAGGAGAAAGAAGGGTGAGGGAGTGGGAAAGAGAAGCAGAGGTGGAGAGGGGTAGGAGTCAGAGAAGAGGGCAGGCACAGACTCTCCAAATCTCCCTCGAGAAGGGAAATTTCCCAGCAGGGCTATCCTCAGTCAAGGAATGAGTCTCGCATTGCTTGAAGTATACAAGATGTGTTCTGGGTAGATTCAAACCATCAGCACTGGGCAGGGCCACCCAAGACCCTGAAGTACACAGTCCCGATTCAGTGGCTCTGGTGACAGGAGAAAGAGCCCAAACTGAGGTTCAGGTCTTCATCAGGGAAGGCAGAGGGGGAGGGTGGCCCATCCCATCTGCCCCAGGCTGAGCCCTAGGAGTCTCTCCTCCAGCAGGGCACCGACTAGACTCATCTCTGCACCTGGTCGGACAAGGGCTAAGGCTATGGAGGAGATGGGACGGGGCGGGGTGATTCAATGAATGGCTTGCATGACAACATTGTCCTGGACTGTCACCTTTATGGACAGAGGAGGTGGGTCTGTAGAAGGCTGCACCATACTGTGCCATCCTGGGACGTGCCCTCCCCTCACAACATCCCCATGGCCACAAGCCACAACGGTGGAGGTGGTGAAGCCACAGACTCATGTGCCAGGTTAGGACGGCCACTGAACCCAGCCCTAGTCACAGATGCAGAGGCTAGGATTCAGAGAAGTGACCCATGGGACACAGACAGACTGGAGCAGCTTGGCCTGGCTGGCACGGACGGAAGCCTATGTCCTTTCTGTGCCCAAGAGGAGAAAGCTGACTCGGAAGCTGCAATTAGAACACAATAAGGAAAGTCCCAGAAGAAACTGGCCTTAAATGCTCCAGGAATGGGTGTGTACCTCTTTCCACTCTCCCACACTTAAGAGAGCGGGCCATGGCAGCCAGCTAGCTCATCTCATCCTCTCCCCCGGTGACACTGGAGCTGCAGACTGCCTTCTCTCTCTCCTTGATCCTCGCAGCTGTTGTCCTGGGTGCATTCCTCTGGGCTTCCTCACTGCCTAGTCTGGCAGCCTTGTGGCTTCCCACCACCTCCAGCCTGGCAGCTCCTTGGAAAATTTCCTGGCTGTCAGGATGCTGCTTTCATTGGCTCAGGGGATTGGGGAAACAGGTGTTATGCAAGGTCCAAGGAGGGAGGGGTCTGGGAATGGAGGGGATCAAGCCTTGGCGAGCCAGAGAGAGGCTACCAGCCTTCTGTTCACTACCTATGCCTGTGAGCTCCCTAGGCAGAACAGAGCAGAGGAACAAAAACAAAATTTTAAAAATGGACCTAGGCTGACACAAAAGCCAAAGTCTTAGTCCTGTGAAAAGAGTCTGGGAGCACCCAGAAGCTCAGAGGCCCTGGAGGGAAGTTGGACAAGAGCTGACAGGGCATGCATTCAAGTTCAGCAGAGAGGTCTGCAGGAAGAGGCTCCGGGCAGAGAGCCTGCATCCCTGCCACTGGCCAGCTGAGCCCCCTTCAGCGGCTCAGCTTCCTCTCTCAAAACACAGTTTGTCCCAGGAGCTCAGTGGTCACCAAGACTCCTTTGGGTTCTGAGGTCCTACTAGCATAGTAGATCCCCAGTGAGGGAATGAGACCACCACAGTGTCCCCGTGGATTGGGGACCCTGGTGAGGGGTTCCCACCAGGGGGAGCGGGGCAGGGACTCAAGGTCCTGGGTGCTGTCATGGCTCCCCAACTCTGTGTTTTTTTCCACGTAGCCTCTGCTTTGAAGAGTCTGTGCCTTAAGGGTCTCCCAACCCTGTGATATCTCAGCTCAGTGTGTGGGCAAGCATTCTGCTTGCAGATTGGCATGGAGTTGCCCCTAAGTATTTGCTTTGCCCCCAGTGTCCTTCCTGAAAAATGGAGGGAGACCATAATGCCAGGGTCTGCTTGCTTCTAGGGTTGTACAATTGATTGCAAAGCAACAAGAGGTTAGAGACCTGTGGGGAGCATGTAGCTCAGTGGTTAGGTTGCTTGCCTAGCATGCACAACGCCCTTGGTTTGATCCCCAGTGCCACATAAACTGGGTGATACATACCTATAATCTCAGTATTTGGCCATGGAGGAAGGAAGATCACCTTCTTTACCACCGTCTTTGGCTACGCATCAAGTTCGAAGCCAGCCTAAATTTCATGAGACCTTGTCTTGGAAGAGAAGAGCCCAGTGAACAGGAGGCTGGACGCTTGGCCTCCCTCACTCCCAGACCTTTAATCCCAGCACTCAGGAGGCAGAGGCAGGAGGAGTTCTATGAGTTTAAAGCCATCCTGGTCTATTCAGGGAGTTCTAGGACAGTCACATAGAGAGACCTCAACCACCTTTGTTCCGTCCTTCATTCATTGAGCATTCATTTATTCAATGAGCGTTTATTGAGCACCTCTGGAATGCTCTCCCTGAAGGACACAAGGAATGCAGGGCCTCTGTCCTAGATGTCCCAAACCCGAGGGGAGGATGAGAGCTACTCAGCTAGGAGCAGATAAATAGAATGACGGGGCCTCTCTTGAAGGGGTGGGAGGCTCACCTGTCCATCTTAGATGCATGAGGGTGATGTCGAAGGACTTTCCAGTCAGAAGTGGAAGGCTTCCCTTGCAGCAGTGTGTGCATGTGTGTGCGCGTGCATGCACACATGTGCACATGTGTACAGATGCGTGCATATGTATATTGCACACCTGTGCAGGTCCTGTTCTAGCAAGGTTTGGGCTATGTGAACAGGGCAGGGTCTCAGCCCCAAGTTAGCACAGCCGAGTACCAGGGCCCTCCTTCTGTATGTGTAGTCTCTTCTTGGAGGGCTTCCAGAGGAGGTGGAGGTTTGGAGCAAGGACTGGAGACCCTCCCGTGAGCATTTGCCATGGGAGACTCACTAGACCGAGTGTCTAACAGACTTCTCCAGGCCTCTCCTGGCCCTGTCCTGTGCCTGTCACCTGCTTCCTGTAAAACAGAGATTATTCTAAAAGCCCTCCCTGGAGAGCAGTAAGGGGACCCTGCCTCTGAAGTTCCCTGCAGGCCATCCTAGTGGCTGAGCATCCTCTCCCCTTCAGGTCTGGTTCAGTAACCGGCGTGCCCGCTGGCGCAAGCAGGCAGGAGCTAACCAGCTGGCTGCCTTCAACCACCTTCTGCCAGGAGGTTTCCCACCTACCGGCATGCCCACGCTGCCACCCTACCAGCTGCCGGACTCCACCTACCCCACCACCACCATCTCCCAAGGTGAGTGTCTGCTATTCAAATACTTGTAGTCCTGTTGTCCTAACCTTGGAACCCCTGGCCACTCAGGGCTGAAGAGCCCAACTCCTCTTTGCCTGCACCCTGGGCTGCAATGGGCCACTGAAACTCTTTAAGGGAGGTAGATCTGGGCACAGTTCTTCCAGTAGCTTCTAGGATGCCCCACAGCCTGAGTGAGGGAAATGCCGAGGGAAGAAGGTGGCAGGGAGAGAGCCCAGGCTACCCAAGGGCCTTGGGAAGTAAAGATTTCCTTCCGTGGGTCTCTGAACCTCCCATCTTGATCCCACCCCAGCATTCACAAGAAACCTCTTGACATCTGCTGCCTAGGGCTGCCTCCTGAAGGGCACAGAGACTCGCATGCCGGAAGCTAAGTATCCAGAGAGCCCTGTCTGTGATTCTTAATAAGAAATAAGCCAGTGCCAAGGACAGCAGGGACCCAGCCTCAGAAGGCTGTGCAGAGGAACCCTAACAGCACAGAATAGCAATGTAGTAGCTGGGCAGAGAAACAACTCCAGTTTAGTCATTTCAAGCATGGTTCACTCATTGGCCATGACTCTAGCCCAACCTGCTGAGCCTCCGTCACCCCCCCACCCCCCATTCCTCTTCATCCCCCAAAGCTAGAACTCACTCAGTACGAGTGACAGCACTGGACAGGTACCCACAAAATGCTAATAGGGCAAGTCTGGGTGGATTATAGATGCCATCAGGCGCAACTTACCATCTAGGTAGTGCTGATTGAGCATCTACCGTATGCCAAGCACCAAGACCTGTGTGCGGGTTGCCTAGAGGTCACCTAGATGTCAAGTGGGTGTCAGTCATGGCTACTCTGTCGGGGTCCCTGGGAACCAGCTGGTCTCAGTTCAAGTCACTTGGAAAGCCATTCCCTTCCCTCCAGAGGGCGTGACAGAGTGGAATTCCAAGGCTGCTTTTGCCACTCGCTTAGGACCTCTCTGGGTCTCTCCTCAGATGGGGGCAGCACAGTACACAGGCCCCAGCCCCTTCCACCATCAACCATGCATCAGGGTGGGCTGGCTGCGGCTGCTGCAGCAGCTGACACCAGCTCTGCCTACGGAGCCCGCCACAGCTTCTCCAGCTACTCCGACAGCTTCATGAACCCCGGGGCCCCCTCCAACCACATGAACCCTGTCAGCAATGGCCTGTCTCCTCAGGTAGGTGACTTCTCTACTCCATTTGGGATCTCATTGCCAGATTCCTGCTGGCCCAACCAGAGGGGCTCAGGGTAACCCAGATTGGCTCTTTCTCATGGCAGGGGGAGGTCAGGGTGGGGAGGGTCACTAAGAACTCAGAGGTCTCAGGAAGCCCCTGGCTGCTCGGGATCCTGAGAGAGTTTGAGTGCGAGGCAGAGGTCTCTTCTTCCTTCCCTTGCCTTGTGTCCGTGATCATGGCTCTGGGTTGATCTTCCTCTTTCTGGAGGTGGGGAACAGTTCTGGTCATTCTTTCCAGATCAGCAGGGACTGACTGCAGGATCTGCTCTTAGCCCCACCCACTATTCTGAGCTTGTTCCCAGGCATGTTTCTACAGTGAGCAGGAGACAGCTGGCACGGGTTTGAATCTAGAACCAAGAGTCCTTCCTAGACTGGCCAGGGCTCCATGCCTCCCTTTTTGTCAGGCGTGACTAACCACTGGGAGGAAGGGATCCCTCCTATTGGTAGAGAGAATTGATGCTTAGGTTCTGGGCCAGGATCTCTACTTAGGTTAGACCTTAGGGCCTCAGGCTGGCTCAGTCACCCGTAGCCTGACGGAGCCATGGCTTTGGAGAAAGATGAAAAGGTAACACAGAGTGGCACTTGGTAGTTTGTTGAACAGACCTGATGTTTGCAGTCTGGGTGATCTGGGGGAGCTGATGGGTTTGTTTCTGTAGCTATAACAGTCTCCCGAGTGCCCCTGGGAAAAGGCGTTTATTCTGCCTCCCATCTGCCGCTCCCTCTTCCTCTTGTCAGTAGGACACAGGTTGGCATGGGAAGCGAACTGGTCTGGACAGCTGGGTTGTGCGGGAGAAGGTGCAGACTTGGGGGAGGCCGAGAGCCTCCTCCTGCTGCTCCAGGGCGGGGGCACATCTGGGAACCTCAGCTTCTCCCACTTACAGGGTCTGTCCTGCATACCCTACTCATGAGAACTTGCTGTGTATGCATGGACTGGTGCAGAACAGACTTGAGTAGACATTAGTTTTCTTGTCCTCCTTTTGCTTAGGCAATATATGAATAATTAATATGACAACATTGTTAAAAACCCGTTAGCTGAAGAGCAGAGGTGGGCACAGGGGAGAAGGCTCAGTTGGTAGAGCTCTTGCCTTTATATGCGCAGAGCAGAGAGCAGAACCTCAGCACGGATGGAAAAAGCCAGAGGCGGTGGTGCACATCTGGAGCCCCAGCACTGGGGAGGCAGAGACAGAAGGCTCCTTGGAGCTTACTGGCCAGCCAGCCTAATGGGCATGGTGAGGTCCAGGATCAGTGAGAGCGGCGTCTCAGGGAATAAGGGAGAACTCGACTAAGGAAAACACTCAGCCTCTGGCCTCTGTACACATGTGCACACATTCATGAGCAAACACATACACGTGCATGTACGTGCACACACACACACACACACAGGAACAGACACATGCACATGCACACACTCACATGCTCACACACTCATCTATGCACACACACATGTATACACACACATACACACAGACACACACATGCACACATGCATACTTACACATAAACATACACATATGCATGCATAGACACACAGACACAGGCATACACAGATGTACACACACATACATGCACACACAGACACACACATGTACACTTGCAGACACACATGCATGCACAGATACACACACACACACACACACACACACACACACACACACACCACATGCACAGTTCCTGGTGGATTATACAGACCTCAGAGGCCCTCAGGTCAAGGGTGAAGCCATCAACTAACTCATTAGGACCTGTCAGCCTTGAGTTAGCTCTCCCAAGACATCGTAACTCTCTTGTTAGTACGTAGCATCAGGTTAGCCTCTCAGCCTCCCTGAGGTCTGAGGTCATGATTTCTGTTGCATTGATATCAGTGCTTGCTGGCTAGCCTGGGCTAACTTTCCAGAGCTGTCACAGAACAAAGAAGAGGTCTCTTCTCTCCAGGTGGGGCTCAGGGATGGGGTTAAAGGTGAGGAGGGAAGGCTAGAGGGGAAAACCAACCTGTTCATGGGAGAGCTATCCCCCAGGAGCTGCAGTGTATGCAGGGAATTCTGCCTCCTGCCTCTACCTGGATCCAGAGCTTCTGTCCAGGTGCAACCTGGGGTAGCTTCCACCATGATGGGTGGGCTGTCTCCGAGCCCTACCTTCAGGTTCCCATCGAAGGTGTGAAGACAGGTAAGAGTAGCAGAGTGGGCAGGAAGGGGGCTGCCCTCAGGGAAGAGGCAAGGGCAGGCAGGCCAACAAATGCAGGTGTGTGTGTGTGTGTGTGTGTGTCCCCACTGAGTGTGGCTAGGCAACCCTCTGAACATGAGGGTCTAGGTGTTAAGTCAAAGTTTCACCATTTCAAAGCTCCAGTTCAACTCAGGGTTTATTCTCATCCTTCTGGCTCTGAGGTCTTTGGAGGGATCTATGAGGGAAGGGGGAACAATTCTCAATACAAGTTGACCTCCCCTGTCCTCTGTCCCCAATAAGAAACTCCCTCATCTAGGCCTCTGGGGGGGGGGTCACCTGTGCTGAGGTAGGATTGTACACTACTACCCAGGATCAGAGGTCTGGTCCCTGTCACTTGGATAGTGTTAGCTTTGCAAACTGGGTATTTTATTCTCCCAGAAGCCAAAGGGATTTCTGTGTGCAGCTGGAGCTAGGAGATTTAGGGATGGATATAGCCTGTGGACCTTGCTGGGAGTCCGTGGCTGCCTCTGTGCATCAGGGACTCCTGGAGAGGCCCGGCAGGACTTCATGAGAAATCCCTTTGTTCCTTAAAGTTCTACAAGGTTCCCGTTCTGGAGGTGGCACCTCAGAGAACCAATGTACCTAGTGCAGGCCATACAGCAGGTACTGTCCCTGTACTTGGGGACAAATCAGTAAGAAACAAACGGGGAGACCCTGCCCTGGGGAGACACCTGAGCAAGGGTCTACAGTGACTTAATCACAAGAGGACTGAGCTCTCTGTGGTCTGGAAACAGACATTGTTCCGGTTGTTATTTATATTTTAACCCATATATAAGTCAGGATTCAAATCCATACCTCAAGAACCCCAGATCCTGTACGGAGAGAAGGGTTCCTGTGAGCCGTGTTGTGAGTTAGGAACAAAACCAAACCAAACAAACAAAAAACCAAAACAGAGCTCCACATGCCTTAGGCAGGGGGCTACCTGCAGAGCAAAATCAGTGGGAAACCTTCCCTGAGGCTTGGAACCTTCAAGGCCTCCACCCTTGGACCCCCACCTTAGAGCACCAGACAGTAAGTGCTCCCCAGGAGGCCTCCTACTCTTGCCCCAGACCTTCTGATGAGGCTATGGAGAGGGAAGCCTGTCCAGGGACCAATTTTCTGATGGCTCGTCTGGTTAAGACTTTGCTTTTGGTTGAGGGCCAGTTAGAAAATGACTGAAAATAGTTCCTGGGTCTGGCGGTGGACACCCGTGACCTCACCAAGACTTTGGGAGGTAGCAGCAGGAGGATCAGAAGTTCAAGGTCATCCTTAGCTTCATAAAGAGTTGAAGGCCTGCTTGGGCTACGAGAGACACAGGGTGGGGGTCTGGGAGGAAGACAGGTAGGCAAGTAGTCTTTGCAAGTTGAGTCCCTTGGGTCCTCCGAGCTGCAGATGTGTAAGGTGGACAAGTTGCTACCAGTCCTCTCCAGGAACAGCAAGAAAGACCCACAGGACAAGAAAGAGACCAGTCTGATGGAAGGGTCTCAGTCTGAAGACAAAGCTGGACCCCCTGGCCTTTAGGAGAAGCGTGGCAGAGGCACATTTCTTGTCTCAGGCGCCCTGGTGTAATGGCCGAAGCATCGCCCTCCCTTGCTGAGGTCCTAGTGGGATGTAGTGACAGACATCAAGAGATTGTGCTGAGCTGCCAAACTCATCCATCCTAGAAGCCAAGCAAAGAGTCAGGAGCAATATTCTGCCATTGAAGTGACCTCAGGCTTCTGGCAGGGGACCTGTACTGGGGCTTCTTTGGGACAAACTTGTACGACCTGCAGGAAGAAGTCATTCCTGGTGTTCCCTTCTCACCCAAACTGTTATGCTTGGGAGTGAGAACAGGTCTGGAAAGGGCCTGGTGTGGCCAAGAGCCTCTAAACGTCCCATGTTAGATCTCGAGTCAAGGGCGCTTGCCGCTGTGTCACAGAAGGGGATGTGGTCAGAGCTCAGACTCTCTCTTTACCGCTCAGTCACCATCGTCTTTGTCTCTGTCCATATTTACAGTCTCTAGGTGAACCGTCGGTTATGTGCCTGTGGTCCTTTTTGTCTTTTCCTTGTCTTGGCTCTCTCTTCCTTTTCTTCCTGTGCCTACAATAGCTATACGGCAGCTTGAAGGGCTGGGGTAGGGAGTGTGACTCAGAGGCAAAGCACTGCTGGTCCTTCACTAGGCCTGGATTTGACCCCTAGAAGTATAGATGTAAATTATGTGTGTGTGTATGTATGTATGTATGTATACATATATATACATATATATGTGTGTATACACACACACACACATATAATTATAGTTGTCATCAACATTAGCAAAGCTAATGCTGAGTGCAGACCAGGCTTAGAAGCAGCAAACTGTGGTACCCGCTCCCACCCCTAGAATCATGGCAGTTGTAAGCCTCCATGCCACAGAAGGGAAGACTACTTCATCCAGGGCCACCCAGCCATTCATCTCCCTATCATCTCCCCATCCATGCATCAGCCCATCCATCCACCCATCCATCCATCCACCAGCTAACTAATCTCTATCCATCCTCCTCAGTCCCACTTATCCTTTCACCATCCTATCCATCCACCCATCCATCTGCTTACCCACCCACCAAGTCCATCCATCTATTCACTCATCTGTCTCCCAATGAATCCGTTCTTCCATCCATCCATTCATACATACGTCTACCCGCCTATGCACCCACGCATTTATCCTCTCATTCATCCATTCAACCTCCTATCCACACACCTGACCACTCATCCCCTAACCATCCACCCAGCCAATCCACACATCCACCCATCCTACACTTCATCCATCTGTCCATCTGTCCATCTATCCACTCTTCCACCCTCTCATTCTCCACCCCTCCCATTTATCCATTTGCCATCGTAGTCCATCCATCTATCCAATCCCAAGCCTATAGTCCTCTCAATTATCCATATATCCATCCGACCGCCCATTCATTCATTCATTCATTCATTCATTCATTCATTCATTCATTCATTCATTCTGTCTATTTACCTACTGATCTATCTGTCCATCCACACATCTATTCATCCAATCACCTATCCACTTGATATATCTTTCCTTCCATCCACTCATCCAGCTATATACATTCGCTCCTCTACTCATCTATCCATCTAACCATCTGTCCATCCATCCAATGTGCTGTGCCAAGCTCTGGCAGATTTTGGAGAGTATCAGAGCCGGGATTGGAACAATCTACCTGCAGAGCCCATCTTGCTGTTGTGTGTGCCTACCAGGTTGGTATGAATGTCCATACAGGAGAGGTTGGTGTGATGGCCAAAGACCTTGAGGTCCAAGGCCACAGCGGCAGCCAAGGGCAGATCCAGATTCAGAGTCTGCATCCACAGACAGCAGTATCTGTTTTGTCCTAAGGTTGGGATTCAGATCTGCATGGTTATTGGCAAATGCCATCTCCCAAGTGTTTCTCAATGGCAGGTGCTCAGTTCTGCCCTCCTAGTCCAAGGCCTCCAGGGGAGATAAACCAGCAAGGTCAGAGACTTGGCAGCTGAGTCCATGTGAACACCTGGCTTTTTTGAGGCCATTCAAGCCCCATAATACCCTTCCTCTTGGGAAAGCCTGCTCAGAGAGGCTAAGACATTCACAGAAAGCCATGGAGCCATTGAGTAGAGGAACTAGGGTTCTAAGCAACATCTACTTGACCTCTGAACCTCACCACTCCTGACCCTCAACAGGACAAGAGGAAAGCATACTGGGACTCTTGGGACTGCATTTCACCTGCACAGGAGACTCCTCGCTTCTCTCTCCTCTTACTTCCTCCCTGTCCCCGCCCCTTTATTGGTGACATTGCGTTTCTAATAAGCATTTAAAATGAGTCTTGCTGGACCAGGGATGAGGAAGGAGGAGGGAGGGAGAGACATGTAGGCAGGAAGACGGGGCGGCGTGGGGGGGATCATGGGGTGTTAAATAGCCCGGAATTTTTAAAAACCTGATGCAAATCATTGGTAGGAGAGAAAATTACGCGCAATTACGCCCTGATACTGGAAGGTTTTGCCTAGCCCAGGCAACAAGATCTCATTAACAAGCAGAAAATAAGATTGAAATGGTGTGTAAAAGAGCTGAAAAATGAATTTGAATGCTGCGTTTGTCCACAATTACCCCCTCCTTCACACATATTTTATTGCAATTTTTTTATTATTCTTAATCCCTCCATTCCTCAAAGCAGATTGAGGACATCCTGGCATTACCAGGGCGCTGGGAGGAGGTGTGGAGGATCTTCGGCGCCCCTGAAACGAGACCCTTTCTTGCCAACATCTTCCAAGGTTGGGATTTGGAAGGATTGGAATTCATTTCTCAGGCTTAGCAGGTTGTAGGGACACGGGGCTTTAACCCCAGCTGGAGTCGCCTCTGTACCCCGCCCGCCTAGCCCTCCTTTTGCCTCCTTTCCCAGGTGACTCTCCTGTCTCGGGCTTCCTTCTGCCTCCGTGGGGTTTCTATGGGTCTCCATGCTCTCCTTTTCTTGGGAAGCCTCTCTCTCAGGCCCCCACAAGTGGGAGGTGGGCTGGCTCAGAAGACAGACACCAAGTTCTGATTTTGCTACTTATTCTGGGGCCGTGTGACCCCGGGGCAGCTTACTTAACCTCTCTGATCTTCATTTCCCTTATCTGAAAGGAGGGAGAGCATCCCTGTTTCTCAGAGGTACTGTGAGGACTAAGGGGAGATTTGAGCAAGGTACTTGGCACACAGTAGGTGCTTGGTATATGTACCTTTTTGGCACCTTTTCACCTAGGCCTTGCCTGCAAACTCCGTCCTTCACTCCTTCCACCATCCTTCCCTTCTCCCTCACCCCTTTTGGTTGTCTGGGAAAGTGTTGTACTAGTCTCTTCTTTAGAGCAGTGCAGCGCGTTCAGCCAAGTCAACCTGGAAAGAGCTGGGGTGCAGGCAGCTCTCCTCTCTGCAGAAAGCCCAGAAAACTGCCTACTGTACTCCTAGAAGGTGAGCTGGAAGGGAAAGGAGGGGGGATGACTCAGGACTCTGCCTCAGGTTCCTAGGAACAGGGCAACGTCAGTGCTGTCCTTCCCATCCTTGTTCCCTGTCTTGTTTCTCACCATGACTGGCTGTACTGGTGTGAGGTCAGGGGTCAGTTTTCAGACAGGACCAGGAGTCTATGGCTGGCTTTTCTTGGACCTGTAGCTCAGTACCTTTTTTTTTTTTTTTTTTTTTTTAAAGCATCAAGTGCTTTTCCCCATACCCAGAAATAGCCCATCTTATAGAGATGCAGGCTACATCTGCCAGCCCCCAGTTAAAGCCAGATGGGGCAGTAGCTGGGGGACATGTCACCATCGCTCTGTTTTCCAGGAGTCCCTCCCACTCCAGGAAACACCCCCTCCCCTGACATTCTTGGCAGGGCCGCTCTGGCAAAGAATTAGCCACTCCAGAGGTATGAGCCACGGTCTTGGTGGCCAGCATTAGTCCTGGCCTGGATAGGCAGAGCCTCCCTCTCTTGCCAGAGGAGCAGATCCTGCCAGTGTGCAGTGTGTGCTCTCAAGCCATTCTGCCTTTGTCGGAGGTCACCCACCTCCGTGGAAAAGCTGAGTTATTTCCCACTGGCTGCGGCTCCCGCCACCGCCACCTGCTTGCGTCCATCAGAGGCCAAGGCTCTGGTCCCTAGGGAGAACTGGCAGCAGTGAAAACAGAGCCCTGTTTATGTCTCTGCTTTCAACCTTTATCCTGAGTAAAGGGAACAGGGGGGTCAAGGGTGGGAACCGCCTCCCTAACACAGAAAGGGAAGCCTGCTGGTGGCTAGCTGAGGATCGGGAACAAGGACTATGCCTGCAAGGGTCAGGGCGAGTGGCTTGTAGCCTAGCTTGCAGGGTGACACTGGGGACATTTTAATGATTGAAGGGACAGTGGTAGAGTCTGCTAGCCCTTTCTCAGAATGGGACCTGGAGAGCTGCAGTTTAGTTCATTATAGAAATAACTATATCTATTTAAGTGTTCTCACCCAACCCTGGAAAAGTGTGGTCAGTGCCACCCTCTGTTCCTGGTGGGGCCAAGGGCAGCAGGAGAAGCAGGAGCCTAGGTGGGCGCCACATCTCCAGGGGCTGAGGGAACTCCTTATAACTCAGGATAGTGTTCTCTGGGTGACACACATCATTCTCAGTACCCGGAATGTAGTAGGTCTCCAGCAATTGTGGGTCATCCCCAGGCCTCAGGCTTAACAGAGCACAGTGGCAGGAGGTTCCTGGGGGGGGGGGGGGGGGGGAGGACATGGAAGCAGCCCTGTCGTCTGGTCTGTCCTTGAATCCTTCATGAAGTCTGTCAGGTTCACAGGACACAGCACAAGGGGAGGCTGGGAAAGGTGGGATTAGAGGTCACCTGTGCTCCCGCAAGTTGCATTTTGGGGGAGGACACTACCTCTTCCTCTCCCTGCCATTGGAGAATTGATCATGGACAATTCCGGAAGATTTCTGATTCAGCAGGAAGAGCAGCAGATATCTGGGAAGCAAACAGGTTGCAACATAGCAAAGATTGTATGACAGCCCATAACAGAGATGTGGCGTGGGCTCATCTCGTGCTCTGGGGTTTCCATTCCGGCTCCTGTCTCTCCTTGTATGACCTCAATCTATGGGCTTCCTGGGCCTCCGGCTCCTCATCCACACCACTCATCCGCAGCCTTAGCATTTAATGAGGGGCTGGGGGCGTAGCTCAGCAGGTAGCATGCAGGAACCTGGGCTCCATCCCCAGTAGCACATTAAACAGGGCGTGGTCACGCACATCTGCAATCCCATTACTCAGGAGGTGGAGGCAGGAGAATTGGAGGTTCAAGACCAGCCTAGGATACATGAAACCCTATCCAAAGAAAGACAAGAAGAAAACAAAACAAAAAAAAAAACAAAACAAAAAAAAAAAACAAGGTGTTTGACAGGAACAAGCCCTTGCCACACCTTGGACAGGGCAGGAACATAACTGGGATTCTTTCTGTTTCTCTCACCCTGAGCAGATCCCACTGTGAAGATGTCCTGCTAGGCCATGCCCACTGCAGGCCCAGGCAGCCATGGGATGGAAAAACTAAGGGAGTGATTGCCCAACTCTTAGGCTCACTGTGTGGTCCAGTTTCCTGCTTCATGCCATGAAGGAGTTGGGCCAATGGCTACCAAGGCACCTTCCTGTTTAGAGTGTGCGACTACATTCCCAGGACCCCAGCTAAGGCTGCAGGGATTCCCTAAAGGCCAAGCTGCTCCGCTTGGTCCTCAGTTCTGAGTAGCACTGGGGTGCAGGCCAAGTCAGAAAAGGTGGGAGGTTAGCATCCCTCCCTCAACCCAGGAGGGAGTTAATATCACAGGCAGGCTGGGAGCCTTGAGGCCTGTCTGTGGGCTTCCTGGAGGAAGCAGGGACAACTGGGAGGCCCTGAGGACTCCAGAGAGGTGAGGTGGGGATCACACTGAGGGTCTCCAAAGGGATACACTCATCCTGCTTCCTGACCCATGCACCTGGAGCTCCTTTGTCTAAGACCTCCTGCCCCACCGCCCCAGCATCCTCTGGAACCCAGCCCAATGTACTCTTTTAGACTTTTCCTCCTGGGAATTAAGTGTTCCTTTGCCCCCTCCTGCCGGGTTCGCCCAGTTAGTCTCCTGCTTCCTGAGGCTTTTATCAGTTTTTATCAGCATATGGAAAGGACTTGCCATCATAGGCCAGAGCTTTTAAATAGTAGTAATGATGATTTCATTTTTTTTTTTTTTTTTTTTTTGAGCACTCACCTCAGGCCAGATGTGTGCTGAGCTCAGTATGGACACTTTATCCATCTTTAAAGCATCCCCTTGGAGAAGGCCCTGGAATCATTTCTGCATCCTAAGTGGAAGCAAGTAGAGATGCAGAGCAGTTTAACCAATTGGTACAGTCGGTTAAAAAGTTAATACTCGATAGAGCCTACACCTGAATCCAGCCTGCCTGGCCCCAGACAGGCTCTTCCCCAGGGAAGATCTCGTAAAGATGGTTGGTGTCCTGTTCTCCAGTGAGATTTTTTTCTTTTCTTTATTTATTTGCTTATTTATTGCATGCATGGGTACATGCATGCATGCATGGGTTTGTGTGCACAGACAGTGTGTGTATGTGTGTAGAGGTCAGAGGATAATTTGACGGAGTCAATTTTCTGAGTCCAAGGGATCAAACTCAGGCTGTCAGGCTTCGTGTGAGCTCTGTCTCTCTGGCCCTCTGGAAAGATCTTGCAAAGCCCCCAATGGGACTTTTTGACCTCCATTGGTCACAAACCCCTCCAAAGACAGAACAATAGAAGGCTGGAGAGCAGAGGGTAGGAGGGGCGGGGTTGGGAGGGGTTCACACAGCAGAGTCTCTCCACACCTGTGCCATCCCAGGCAGCCTTTCTCCTGCCTTAGTTTCTCTCCATGTGAATTGAGTGTAAGGAATTACGAGTTTACAGGTACGGTCCAAGTTGCAAGTGCACGGCCTGTGTGGCCAACTGCAAAAAGGAACTGTGTCATCTTAAGAGCCTATAATGGGCCCCAGGTCACACGGAGACAGTGTAGGTCTGAGCTCAACCTCAAGCTTCCCGGAATCCCTTTCGCTGCACCCCTGGGCATCCATCTTCTCTTCATACTTTCCCTTTGCTTTAGGCTACTCA
>JADRCD010238873.1:60992-75819 GCA_019843815.1 Montemys delectorum
TGTGTGTGTGTGTGTGTGTGTGTGTGTGTGTGTGTGTGTGTGGTGTGGCATGCACCCCATGTCTTTGCCCAGATGACTGTGGCTATGTTTGGGGCCACCTTGGGTAACAACAGCAGTGATATCTTGTAGGCACTTGGTGACCACTAAACTCATCTGAGGATATTTAAAATATTCCTGAAACCCAGAGAGGTGACACCAGTGGATGGCCGAGGGAAAGAACAGAGATTGCACTGTGGTTCTGTTCCTTTTCCTGTGCTTAGCCTACCCTGATAGAGGGCGCTTAGACCCAGGGGTGCCCAGTTAAGCCCAGTCTGAGGGTAGTCTCTGGTCCTTCAAGACATTTTTGCACAGCTCTAGCAAATCCCACCTTCCATTCCTGACAATAAAACACACTGTCCCCATATGTCCCCACTCTGGCCTGGCTGCCACCCCCCCCCCCCCATATATCCACACTCTGGCCTGGCCACTTTCAGAAGTCACAGTGATATGTTAGCAAAGATATGTGAGCCAAGGATAAGCTGGACCTATGGGCAGAAGAACAGAATTCTCTGTGCCACATCAGAGACTCCTTCACGGCCAAATATGGTCTGAGGATGGGAGTGGGGGTGCATGGGTGGCAGTAAGACCCTTACCAAAATGTGTGTGCAGAGATAAAGGGTGCTCTTGATGCTAAAGAAGGTCTTAAGTTCTGTTTGGGGGTCAGAAGAGAGTCATACCACCTGTGCAGCTAAATGTGCCTGTACCAAAGTATGAATTTCTGAGCAGCCCAAGACTAAGAGACTTCATAGACTTGCCCCAAGTCCTCCCTCATAGACTTGCCCACTTGCCCCAAGTCCTCCCTCATAGACTTGCCCACTTGCCCCAAGTCCTCCCTCATAGACTTGCCCCAAGTCCTCCCTCATAGACTTGCCCCAAGTCCTCCCTCATAGACTTGCCCCAAGTCCTCCCTCGCCCCAAGTCCTCCCTCATAGACTTGTCCCAAGTCCTCCCAGGCTACCTCTTCTCTGATGGTAACTACCATCATGCCTGAGGGGGTGTGGCTTGCTGCGGTGACCCACACCTGCTCCCTTTTGGAGAGTGCAGCCAACCTCTAGGTGAGACCCATCCCAGAGCAGAGCCAGGCTTCCTCCAGAAGCTCGGGGACAGAGCTGAGAAGGGCACATTCACCCAGTTGGCTGGAGAAGGTTTCCCTTTGTCTGCTATCTTAGGTTCATGGCCATGTCAGGGGTTCCGGGCCCCTCCTTGCTCCTCTGTTTTAACTCAGGTTTTAGCAGAAGCTGGAAGGGAGGGAGGACTGACTGGATAGAGGGAGGACTGGATGCTAGGCACATCCTCACATTAACCATCCAGGCAGGACCCTTCTCCCATCACAGAAAAGAAGAGTGGGTGCTAGCAGGTTTAAGAACTTGCAGCAGAGGTAGGGGTCAGGGCACCATGGGGTCCCTGATTTGGTCTTGAGCCCCTAAACTAAAGTAACTATTCCAAAAGCCAGGCGTGGGAGCTTGTAATCTCACCACTTGCCTGCGAATGTAGGGTTATATTTACCTGTGTGTGGAGTTCCAGGGCAGCCTTAGACAACACGAAACCTGATCTGATAGGGTGGTTGGGAGTTTTCGGTCAGATTTTACTAGAGTGAGACACTATCTCAAAAAAAAAAAAAAAAGCAAACACCCCCCGGCTCCAAAGAGGACCCCCAGTTTTTTTTGTTTGTTCGTTTGTTTGTTTGTTTGTTTGCTTTAGCTGGGCTAGGGCCCTGGGGAAAGGGCCTTACTTCTCAGGCCTCAGAGGAAGAGCAGCCTCTAACCTACAGCTGGTCATAGGGGTTCTTTGACCTAATGGTAACCCCCCATTTACCTTCTCTGTCCCTCCCCACCTCCTCCCTCTCCCCACCACCCAGGGCCTACCACTCAGCCCCCGTTTAGCTATGGCACCTCTAATTTCAGTTTTGCTCCCCAAGCCACACTGGGTTATCACAGAGGGTGCAGAGCTCCATGCTCAGGCTCCTCAGCCCAGGCCCTCAGGCCAGCTCAGGCACGGAGGGAATTAATTACATTCTAGCATCCCCCTTTAAAGTAGGGGAGCACATCAGGGCGTCCACAGAGGAGAGGTTGCAGCGCAGAGGCTGTGGAAGGGGGGCCCACCCCTGAAAGCAGCAGGCCTCTCCCCAGGGGCGGAAGGGGGTGGGTGAGGCTGGCCCCTTATTGATTTAGCCAGGTTCAGGCTGGGACTGATTTGGGGTAAGGGGTGGGGGTGGAGTGCTGAGGGATGGGGGTGGGGGGGAGGGGGAAGGGAGGAAGAGAGAGGAAGGTAAGGCTGTCAGTCAGGCTGACAGACAGCCTGGAGATTTGCCTTCAGATAAAACCTTACAGATGTGGAGGTCAGTATTGATTTTGAGTTAGTAACGGTACCTTACCAAGAAGTAATACATTAGTGAAAGCAAGGTCACCAGGAAAACACGAACCCCACCCGTGAGGCCTCGGCATTCCTGAGGGGGTGTGGGTTACCGCATCAGACCAGGACTTCCTCAAGTTCAAAAGTGTGCAGGCCCAGACCTTCGCCGGGCCCCACTGTGGGTAAGGTGCTTCCTTCCTCTGTGGTCCAGGGACTTTTTGCCGAGGTCCCCAAGGGCTCAGGACCATCAGAGCTGCAAAGACTCCAGAGAGCACCAGCAGAGAAGTCAGAGACCCAGGCACAGACCCCAGCGTAGCTGCTGACCAACTATGTCAAACCCAATGGGCCCCTTACTCCCTGGGTGCCTCAGTTTCCCCATCTACAGACCAGGGATAGAAAACCCATTTGCTTGAGGAACCACTGCAGTGACCTGGTGCAACCCTGGCTGAGGGGTTTCCTCTATGGTGGCCGCCTGGGCTCTCTTAGGTTGTGCCCTGTCTGTTTCCTGGGAAGTTGCCCTCCTGTAGATGAAATAGAAACTGTTTGATCCATGAGCCTCCAGGGACTCAGAGTCGCCATTCACACCTACCCCAGATGTAGATTTGATTTGATGTTCCAGGCCAAATCCCATTGACCAAATCCCATTATGGGAAAAAGCTCCCTGGGCCGAGCTGTCTGTTAGCTGGCAGGGTCCATGGCCTTCAGAGCCATCGGGCATAACACACACCCCTTCCAACAAAGGGCTGAGGGAGGCCTTGCCCCTCTCAGGTCTCCTTCCTGTGTAGCCCTGGCTGTAGACCAGGCTGGCCTCAAACTCACATAGATCTACATACCTTGACCTCCCAAGTGCTTGCTTGGATTAAGAGCACCCAGAACCATGCTCAGCTTAAAATATTTTTTAAGAAGAGTTCATTATTTTCCATTTTATGTGTGTATATATGCCTGTGTGAGGCTGTATAGGCAGGTGCCCAAAGAGACCAGAAGAGGGCGCTGGAGTCCCTGGAACTATAGTTACGGCGACTGGGCGCTGCCTGATGTGGGTGATGGGAACCAAACTTTACAAGAGCCATCAGCTCCAAGTGCCTCAGTGTTCATCTTTTTGGCTCTCTCTTAACTTTGTTAGGTGTGTTCTCAACGTAAGGTCTTTGCACTTAGAGACTCCCCGGATCTAGAAAGCCTTCTGCTGAGCACATCTTGTCATGACCGGCTCTTTTGGATTTGATGGCTACGAACACTTTGGGCAGGTCTTCCCTGAGCCCACCCCTTCCCCACCCTACTTCCTTGTCCTGTGACCTCACACCTCCATAGTGATCCCCAGTGGTAGAAGTTGGGCTCTTTCCCTGTCTGCATTTTTGCTTGACAGCTCTGGGAGGGAGTTGAGGTTGCTCTTCAGAATGTCTTATTAATTGGCTGAGGATCAGGTGGATAATAAATGCCCAGTAAACATCATTTAAGCCCCATGTGTGAATTCAGCGAGCGCTTCTGAGCTCATTGAAGGCAGCAGACCTGAAGCACACACTGAGGCTGCAGAGAATGATAGACAGCACATACTCTGGGCCCATAGCAATGTCCCCTCGCACATTCATTAAATAATAACTGAGTGCATGAATGTTGTCTGCCTCGGGGAATACAGTATTGCTGGGTCACAGAGGAGCCTGAGGAACTAGACCAGGGCAGGGAAAGCTCAGGCCATAAGAAGCTCTTGCTGGAGCCCTTCAAAGTTGTTTGGATGACATAGTCATGTCTGGCCACTCTCGTGTGTTCATGTAAGTCATAGAGAATATGTGTATATGTGGTCTCTGAGACACTACCTCCTCTTCTTACCTTTCTTTCTCCTTCCTCCCGTCCCACCATCTTTTCTGAGCTGGCCATCTTGGTAAAGGACAGTACTGGAGAATCAAGCTGAGTCTCAACCTCCTCCGGAGTCTCTTATATGTTCTGAAAGAAGGGAAGGGGCTGGTGAGCTGATTCCTGGGGCCCAGGCTTCCCTCTAAGGGGAAGCAGGCTTTGTCTGTAGGGGGCAGGATGACCAACAGTGTCATCATTTTGGTGGGAGACTGGGATCTTGACTGGGAATCAAACACAGTTGGGAACAGTGAACTCTCCCAGACCCAGATCCTGAGTTCACCCTGGAGCACCCCACAGCAGGGTTCCCAGGCTTGGGACACCCATCTTGAAGACTGGAAAGGAACAGATGCGGTTCAGTGCTTAGCTGTCTTCACATCCTAAAAGCCCAGCACCCCGCTTTTGATCCTGAGATGCCAGAGGCAGGGTGAATCTGTGAGCTAGGAAAACAGCACAAAGTAGTCCAGTGCATCCACCCAACTTCATTTCTCCCCAAAGGCATATAATATCTTTTCCATCTTGGAGGGGTCCAGGGGGTTCCATCCAACCTAAAAAAAAAAAAATTCCCACCAGCAGAACCTGTGGACAACCTGCCATGCCCTGCCCTTGGCTTTGGTTTGAATCAAGTACTCAGTTTACAAAGTTTAGGTATCAAAGGTGGTGTTCCACCCCGCTTCCACTGGCTCCCAAGAAACAGATGACTGCATGACCCTCGGGCTGAGACCCTCCAAAGGGCTTGGATGAGCCAACTTGATCCTTGGGAATCCATGGCTGGGGATCTTGGCCATGAACCATGCCCTAGCCTGCTGAACCCCTGAGGTATGGTGGAGGATCGTTCTCTGTGGACCTCACTGTTTTTTTTTGTTTTTTTGTTTTTTTTTTTTCTGAGAAATGGGTTCTTAGCTCTGCCCCACATGGCTCCATAGTTTTCTGGATTGGAGACATCATGTAGGTGAATGGCTAAGAAGAGGTTTGAGGAGAAGAGCAACTGAGGAGGTTCGTGAGAACAGGGTCCTATTTCTCCACCTCTTAGCCAGGTCCAAGGCAGAGCATGTTCCCAGCAGAGATCTTTCCTCCTCCCGGCCACCCCTCTGATTCCACCACCCTTGCAATCTCTTTCCCTAGGATTTCAGAGGTCATGGGATTTCCGGGTGGTCTACACCCCCTCAGACATACAGCTGTTAAGTATGAGAGCTCTCTTCTGCCCGGGGGCTTACAGAACCTGTGTGTCCGCCCTTGACCTGTTTTCCTGCCCCAGAGCCTGTGCAGGATGAGCCACTGGGAAAACCATCTAGCCCAGAATCTCTTTCCTATAGGGTGGCATCTCCAGGAGGTCACCAGAGGCCTGGGGCCTGCACAGCAGGTCTTTAAGGCTCTGCCTATTTGACCCCTCTGGGTGACTGTGCACTCTCACCCTGTAGGGTCATAACCTACACCGCCAATCCCTACTGTCCCCTGGAGTGCTCGGTAGCAGGTCCTACCTTCTCCAAACTGGCAGTCTGGGTGTGCTCCGTGGCTTCCACAGCCAAAAGCTATGTCTATCAAACGTCTCAATGCTCTCTTGTGCTTCGGGGGCCTTCGCTCACTAGTAGTCTTTCCGTCCACTCTTCTGCTGGGACGGGGGGCCAAGACTCTGATCCGACTTTCAGCCTAGGGTGTGGGGATGGATTTGTCACCAGTACTTACTGAATAACTAAGCAGCACCCCAGTGGCCCAACATCTATCCTTCAGGGTGAGTTTGCAGAGTTCAGTCTAGGAGATCCCACAGACCAAGCAGGGTCATGGGTGAAGGCCAGAGACCGCAGGGACTGACTGACAGGATCTCAGGGGAACTGTTAAAAAACATGGGCCTTGGGCTGGCAAGACCGCTCAATGGGTAAAGGCACTTGCTGCCGAGCCCGATGACCTGATTCGATCCCCAGTACCCACATGAGGGAGAGAGGGAGGACTGATCCCATAGATTGATTGTCTTCTGATTGCCACACGTAGGCTATGATATGCACCCACATCCACAAAAATAAATAAGTGAAATATTAAAAGCAAAGGTTTTGTACTTTGTCGTAGCAGAGGCAGGAACTCAAGGTCCAGAAAGTCATGAATGGCACCCAGTCTTAAGCAAAGCAAAGGTGTGGGGTAGTTAAACCAGGAAGACGAGCGCGTGCGAGTGCGTGTGAGGATGGGCCGTCCCAGTCTGATGGGGGAAGCATGCCCCTCTAGTTACTGGGGGAAGGAAAGCTCCTTGATTGTTGAGACACCATCATCTAGTCTGGACACTGAGGAGTGCGTGCCTCAGCTCATGCACACATTAGTTCATTCATTCATTCATTTGCCCACTTAGCTGATAGGCCTAGGGTATCCGTTAGCTAGTTAGTGCATTCGCTCATTCGTGAATGCGTTCATTCATTTATTCATCCCTTCAGCTGATAGCTCTGTGCAAATCTATCTCTCATGCATGTGTACATTCATTCATTCAGCCTGTTGGTCTGTCAATTAAGCATCCCTGATAAGCCCTAAGTGCCCCTTATCTAGCTAGAGTCCATTCACTCATTTATTCATCCATCCATCCATCCATCCATCCATCCATCCATCCATCCATCTATTCACCTGTTCACTCACTCAGTCATTCACTCACTCACTCAGTCATTCACTCACTCACTCAGTCATTCACTCACTCATTCACTTATTCATCCACTGATTCATTCACTCATTCACTCATTCACTCATTTACTCATTTACCCAGTCACTCATTCATTCATTTACTTATTTACTTATTGACTCACTCATTCACTAATCTAACTGATAGATCCAGAACCCTGTGTAGTTAGTATATTTGTTATACGTATATACCCATTCATTCAAGCATTCATCCATTTCTTCACTCACTCAGCGGATAGGTTCAGGATGCCCTTTATGAAGTTAGTTCATGTATCCATTCATTCATGCATCCATTGATTGATCGATTTATTCATCCATTCTGCTGATAACTTCAGAGTCCCTCTTATCTAGCTGGTGTACTCATTCATTCGTTCAGCTGATGAGTCCAGGATTCCCCTTACATAGTCATTACGTTATCATTCATGTTTGTGGGCATTCATTTAGCCAATCATCCATCCAGTTGATAGGTCCAGGACGTCCCTTGTGTAATTAGTTCTCTCATTCCTGCATTTATCCATTGGTTTATTCATGCATTCATTCAGCAGAAAGTAGAGAGTAATCCCTCAAACTAGACTGTAAGGGACAGAGAAGTGACAAAAGTTCTGCCCTGCTCCTGGACCTCTTGCTGGGAAGCAGCCCCTCGGGCTTACGCTTGGGTAGGAAAATCATTGGAGATGAGCTCCCATTTCCTGCACAAGGCGGCGACACTGCTGAGGTCTACCCTGGGCATTGGAGTGCAGTGTGTACTCTGGCCCAATCCCTGCATGCTAGTGCCCTGGGCCCAGCCTCTGGCACTGCCTATCTCTCCTGCAGGTGATGAGCATCCTTAGCAACCCGAGCGCTGTGCCTCCACAGCCCCAGGCCGACTTCTCCATCTCCCCGCTGCATGGAGGCCTGGACTCCGCTTCCTCCATCTCAGCCAGCTGCAGCCAGCGGACCGACTCCATCAAGCCAGGAGACAGCTTGCCCACCTCCCAGTCTTACTGCCCACCCACCTACAGCACCACTGGCTACAGTGTGGACCCTGTGGCTGGCTACCAGTACAGCCAATATGGCCAAAGTGAGTGTCTCCCTTGCTATCTATCTCCAAGGGGGCTGACTTAGTCCTGGGTAAGGTGGTGGTCAGGGTGGAGAATGTCTTTTTCTTTAAAAGAATTTTTAAATTATTTTATGTGTATGAGTGTTTGTGTACCATATGCATGCAGTGCCTGCAGGGACCAGAAGAGGGCATCGGATCTCCTGAAACTGGAGTTACAGATGGTTGTGAGCCATTGCATGGATACTGAGAACTAAGCCCAGGCCCTTGGCAAAAGCAACCAGTGCTCTCTGTTTACCACTGAGCCATCTCTCGATTCCTCTTTTAAAAGTAGTGCGCATGTGTGTCTGTCTCTGTGTGTGTTTATGTATGTGTCTGTGTGTGTGTATGTAATGTGTGTGTGTGTGTGTTTGTGTGTCTCTGTGTGTGATGTATGTGAGTGGGGGCACATGAGTAGAGGTCAGAGGACAAATTTTGGGCAGTGTTTCTCTTTACTTTTCTGTGGGTTCTGGGATTCAAACTCAGGGTTATGTTTTTACCCTTTGAGCCATCTCAAAGGCCCAGATGCCCCTTTCACAGGCAGGAAAACTGAGGTCCATAAAGGAAACAGAAGTGACCTAAGATGTTCTGAGCTGGTCATCAGATGCAGTGACTCACCTCTTAGTAAGGACACCCTATACCCGAGCGTGGGCGAGTACACACACACACACACACACACACACACACACACACACACACTTCCATCCCAGGAGCCACAAATGCCCCTGCAATCTCTAGAGGTCACATTTTATAAGGAGAAAGTGTGGGATTCTTTTATTAGCATGCTCTATTTCACCCAGATCGCTATTTCACACGATCCACACTCGATGCTCAGGAGATCGTCCGCATTCTTTTGTTCAGATTGTTTTTGAAACCCTGTGGCTTTTGTTGCTGTCCTTTGGGGTGGTACTGGGAATCAAACCCAGGACCTTGTCCAAACTAGGGATGAACACTACCACCAAGCTACATTCCCAATCCTCTACTTTATATCTGAGACAAGGTCCACTAAGATGTCCACACTGGCCTGAACTCACTCGGTAGCCCAAAAGGGGCTTGAATTTCCTATCCTTCGTCAGCACTTAAAACCCATGAGGCTGTCACTGGGGACCCAGCTCTGCACATCCAAGCCTTTCATAAGCTTTTCAACATGAACCAACTAAATTAAAGATCAGTTTTTACATTTGAATGGCATAAAACTAAGTAAACATCTGAGAGACTGTTTCCCATGGCGCTAGGCACAGGTCAAGTGTAGGACAGCTAGTGGCATGTGGTGCGAATGCAGGGGGATGGCTGTATGCAGACTCTGCTCTCTGTGTGACACACCTCTCAAGTCTCCAGGGTCTCACATACCCACTCCAGCCATTGTGTCCTTGGTGACTTGGCTTGATAGAGCAACAGCCGACTCTCAGACCAACAGCTGGGCAAGCCGGGCTTGGCCACAACCTCTGGCCGCCGCCTGATGGGGCCTGCAGCAGGGCAGGCCCAGACAGGATGGGGGAGCCAAAGGTCACAAGGCTGCCCTCCCGCCACCTTTCAGCAAAGGCCTCACCTGTTGGTGTCAAACTAATCAGGAGGGTGTGTGGAGAGAGTGGGGCCTCCAGCCTGAGGGCACCCTCTCCAGCTGCTGCCTGGTCCTGCCACACTGACCTCTGCTTCCTGAGGCCCCCAGCCCGCTCCAACCTCATGGCCTTGGCCTCCACGGTTAAATGAGGGCCAGCTGTGTGGGCCTCTACCTCCCAGGTGCCTATGTGCAAGCTTGCATGCATGTATGCATCATGGGATAGTTACAGTCCAAGTGTCTGTGCGCACACTGTGTGCAAGCGATGCGGCTTGGATCATTCAGCAGCTGCTAAGTGCCCATATCTTCCTGGATTAGTGAGTTGTCTGTATGTATGTGTGAATGTGTGCCGAGCGTAAGTGTGTACGTTTACATGTAACTGTACACGTGTACATACAAACGGCTGTTCTGTGTACACATTGCGTATGCAGCTTTGTAGGAGCACACACAGACACACATACATGTGAGAGTATATGGTGGCAATATGCACACATGTTTAAATTTTCATAGGTGGGTTCTTATGGACTGATGTATCTATGTGTGTATGTGTGTGTGTGTGTGTGTGTGTGTGCGCGCGCGCACATGCGCGTGCCCGCACTGGCATATGTGTGTGTTTTGAGTGTGTACAACCAATATGCAGATACGTGTGGTTTGTGCACATGCGTATTTTGGCGTGTACTTGTGCTTAAAGGTGTCTATGATTTGGCGTGGCTTGGGTGCTCGAATGAACATGATATGCATGCCTGGGTGTGTTCATATACTGTGCCTGGGCATACTTGTGTATGCAATTGTGTGTGTGTCTATGGGTGTGCAGGACTATGCGTATGAATGTGTGCTTGGGAAGCCCCAGCTCTACATGATCCTCTGTGAGTGGGATGCCCGTGTACACGGGAGCCTTTCCACGCAGTCCCTGGGTGACCCCCTGACCTAGCGCATGTTCCCAGTCCAACACAGGACACACATGCTCTTGATAAAACATTTGAGAGCAGCAGCGGCAGCGTGGCCAGCCCCGGGCAGGTGTTAGTCACACCCGGAGCCTGGAGCCCCTGCCCTGCTCCAGGGCGCCTGCCCAATTCGGAAATAAAATTAACCCCAAAGTCAGCGTGAGGGTGGTGGGGGAGGGGGATCAAAAGAGAAGGGGCCCAGGAGGCCAGAAAGGAGAAGCAGTTGCCCTCCCCCCTCCTTCCTCCCTCCTCCCCTCCTTTCTCCGCTCCTCCTCCTTTACTGCAGGAAGAATTCAGAGCTCCTCTAGGACCATGGTCTCCAGCCACTTACTGAGGCACCTCGGCCACCATGTGTCACTATGGCACAAGACACCCAGCCTCAGCTTTCCCACCTGCAGGATGGGTCTGGGGATGAGGCACGGTGGTCCTCTCAGTCATTTCCAGTCACACTGCCTCCTTTTCTGTTGACATTCTGGGGCAGCCCAAGGACGCGTCACATTTCCATTAACCAGCAGCCAACACCCCATTGCACACATGAGGCCAGGTTCTCTAATAATAATTTTGGAAAGTCACACATCCTGGACTTCCCTGTGTTGGTCTTGATCTACCTGTCACCTGCTGCCTCCTGTCCCAGGCTTGAGTTTAGCCCACACAGCTCTGTGTGAAATACGTGCTCCTTGGCCACAGAGCTTTCCCACCTCCTGGTCCTCAGTTTGTTAGGCTCAGAGAGGTAGAGCAGTGTTTCCAAGGTCCCACAGCAGGGCAATTGTGATTCAGCTTCCTTACCTCAGAACACACGTGAGCCAGTCTTGGAAAGACACTCAGCACTGATTGGTACATACTCTCCTATTTGCACACTTGTGTGTGTGTGTGTGTGTGTGTGTGTGTGTGTGTGTGTGAGTGCTGCTGAGCATGTGCACAGAGTCAAGGTGCAACTTGCTAAATGGATGTTTAGGGAGGGAGAAGTAATTGTTAGTTGGCGTTCCACCTCCACTGCTACACAGAGCTGTGTACGTGGTTATTTTCACTGTCTATTGCAGAAATGGCACCTAGAGAAGTTACTAGAGAGGGGTTGATGGGCAGGGTTGCCACACCAGCATCTTGGTCTTCAGGAGCCAATTTCAGGTGTGTTTGAAACACGCATGTGAGCCAACTCTGCTGCAGACCCTGCCCCCAGCTCCTAGGGTCTCTCTCCTTCCCAGAGACACCTTCCCATCTTCTGACTCTGGCCAAGTCCATCCATCTGCCCATCTCTCACCGTCCCTGGAGTGGATGGGGGCAGGGGGACAGGGATGGGGCACATGGTAGATTAATATGGCCCCGGTGTTCCCAGAGGCCAGGGCCATACTAATGATGGGGCTGATAGAACGCAGGAGTGTGAAAAGAATTTTAATAGATCTGACAACTCTAATAAGAATTTGTGTCTGGAAGGGTCCTCCTCTGGGGCCGCCTCTCTGACGAGCCACTGATGGCTGGGATCTGTTTACTGGTTGGCATTGCTGGCCCAGCTCCTGCCAACTCTTGATTAATGTAATTGGAGACATTCAGAGCCTAGGCGGGGTGTGAGGCAGGAGAAGGGAGACACAGAGGGACAGAAGGACACCAAGGGCTGTTGACAGAGTCCCTAATGAGGAATGTCACCTTCCTGTCTTCTCGCCCAGCCTTTTGGCTCTACCCTAGGAAGAGGCAAGCAAGCCTTACAGTTGGCCCATTGGGTGCTCTGGAAGTTGTGGGGGGTCAGCAGGCTTCTGGGTGCTTCCTTGCCTACCTCAAGGAGGGTAAGCTCCTACTATGTGCTGGGGGGAGGGTAACCAGAGAAGAGGCACAGAGTAAATAGAGGTGCCAGAGAAATGATTCTTTATCTTTTTCCTTTATTTATGTGCATATGTGTTCATGTATGTATGCATTCATGTGTGTGCAGTTGGGCATGTGGAGGTCAGAGGTCAGGCTTAAGTCTCATCTTTAGACACGATCCACAACATCTCTCACTGACCTGGAGCTTACTAAGCAGACCACCAGGCAGGCTGTCTACTGAGCCCCAGGGATCCAGACGCCTATTTCCTCTGTGCTGGGGTCCAGATACCACCATGTCCGGCTTTTCTGCATGGGCTCTAGGGACCTGCTTTTCCTATTTGCACAGCTTTGTCAATGGAGCCATGTCCATGGGTGTCCATGGGTAACTCTGGGCTGGCAACTATGCGTGCCTCGGTTTTCATATTTCTCAAGTGGGAACTTTGCTGCCCAAGGCATAGAGCTCAGCTTCCCCTTTTAAGTGCCAACCAAGTGTGGGCTCTGCCTTTGCTGTTATCATGGCTCAGTGATGGATCTCTTAGCCCACCCAGAATAACTACAGTGGTAGTGTCAGGGCCCAGCACGGGGTAGACTGAGGCCACAGCCTCCTGTGGCTAAAGAAAGGTCACATGAGGTGATGTGTGCTCTTGGAAAACCTTGCCTGAAGTGGGAAAGGTCAATGTGGGCATGGGGGGCGAAGGGCCTCAGGCTCGAGGGCTGTGTGCACACCTGGGGCCATTGCCAGGAATGCTCCTATCCCAGGATCTATCCCAGGATCATTCCCAGGGGCTGCTGGTGAAGCCCAAGCTAAGGAGTTGTCACTAGCCTGCCTGGGTCTGAAAGCATAAGAGGAAGCAGCTGATTTTAGTTAGAGTCCCTAGAGATCTTGGCTCTACATTCTATCAAACAGGGACAGGGGACAGTCACACTATCTGGCTTCTATGGCTGGAAAAGTACCTAAAAGTACCCTGAGTATGGGATTGGGATCAGGATAGCACAGGGCTAGCTCTCTGGGGTTTCTGCTTCTATCCCTTTGGTGCCTGTCACGCCTCTAAGAGGGTGGCTTACTGATCCATGGGCCCTGACACCCAAGGACAGATGACAATGTGGCCAGACCTTTAAGGTTTTCCTTCAGCTAGAGCTGGGAACTCCACACTCCCCACTGACAGCCAGGCAAAGCTGGCCACAGCTGCCTCTGCTCTGCTACCTGGGAGCCTGAGATTGAGTGAGTGATGTCACAGGTGGTCCAGCCCAGAAACTCAGAACAGAACGTCCCTCCACTCACCCAACTGTGAGCCTGGCTGGGGAGGCACACATGAGATTCAAAGACACCCCAGGACATTTGCACAGTCTTTAGGAGTGGGGAGGCCTGCCCTGAGCCTTCTATAGTAGTGTGTTTACAAACCTTGTCTGTACCCCAGTTTTCAAGTGGGTAAACTGGCATAAAGGAAGACCAGTTTGCTCAAAACCCTATGATTGGGAATGTACCCAGGAATGGCCACCCGTTTCTCCATGCCACCGCTAAAGGTCACATTTCTTCTGGGCCTGAGCTCACAAGTACCACACTCTACCTTCAGACTATGTGTGTGGATTCTGTTAACCTTCCCTGTAGTTCTTTGGTCCATATGCTCTATCCCATAATACACACAATGAAACTGTGGCTGAAGTGGTGTGCCCCAGATCACACTCAAGGTTGGCAGGCACGGAATTTAAATCCATGTCAGCTACTGAGGTTGTCCCTCTGGCCTCCCTGGCCTAGCCATCGGGCTGTGTCCCTTGTCTCCTGGCTCTACCTCCCCCTGCCCTGCTTTAAGCAGAAGATACCAAGCTTGGGGAAGCACAGAGAGAGCCTACAGGGAGCCCTGGAAGGCAGCTAACAGAGGGAGCCTTGTGACTTTTTGTGCACAGCTTTCTATCTTCCCCTTTGGCCTCTCTATGCATCAGGGTTCTATGGGGACACACTGGCTACAGCCACAAGACCTAAAGGTAATATCCCGCACCCTGGGAGGCCTTGGCCACATGCCTGTCCAGTGCCTTAGTCAGGAAAGACTTCTGCTAGAGCTTCAGTTAGGACAAATCTACATGCTTTGCAGGCCAGAATTGTAGCTACACATGACAGACATCTGTGTCTTCCTCAGGTGAGCTCTTACGTTTGCAGGACCTGTGTGTGTGCATGGGTGTTCCCATGTATCTGTTTACAAGGGGCAAGGGGCTCACATAGGTGTGTGCGTGTATGCTTGCTTGTATGTGTGTGTACATTTGTGTGTGTGTGTGTATCCCAAATGGGTATGGATAGGTATTGTCATGTATGAATATTCATGGTATGTACAGCATTGCCTTGTGAAGATACTCATTTCCTGTACACACATATACACACACATACACACACACAGAAACACACAGACACACAGACACACACACACAGACACACACAAACACACACACAGACACAAACGCACAGACACAGACACACACAGACACAGACACACAGACACATACAGACACACACAAACACACACACACACAGACACAAACACACAGACACAGACACACACAGACACACACACA